>VZRN01006820.1:374845-387672 GCA_013397935.1 Dasyornis broadbenti | reverse complement strand
TTTTTTTTTTTTTTTTTTTTTTGTTTTTTTGGTTTTTTTTTTTTTTTTTTGATTGTAAAAGTACCCCTGAGTTAATAGCCTGCAGGTCAACTTCAAGAAACTAATGGTACAGCCAGGGAAAATCAGGTGTATTTGTCTTTTCATCTTATTGAAAAGGTTCAAATTACAACCCACAGGAATTGATTTAAGTGTCAAAGTTGGTATTACAAAAAATGAAAATGAACTGTCAAAGGATAACTAAAAGGAAGAAAAGCTGTGACACATCTATTCAGTCCTTGCTAACACAAGCCAGGGTCACCTGTCCTGAAAGCAATAGGGGTAGATGTTTATTTAATCATATTTGAAAGTCTTTTCTTCACAAAAAAAAATGCATTTTCCACAAGCTACTCCAGCTTTGAGCCATCCTTACTGTTAGAAAGCAGCCAGCTTGGCCTAATAAGCTCCCTTTGGGGTTATTTGATCCAGGCAGCACAAAACACTTTACTCAGGAAATTGCCCTCCAATTATTTGATTCCTAATGCCAATTTTCCAGCCCCACCCTCCGAAGGGCATGGGCTCTGTCCTTGCCATTTCTACCACGTGCAAGCAGCAACTTTAAGGAAAATCTCAGATGCCTGGAGCGGGGAAAAGCCCTTGGGCAGGGCGGTGGAGCCGGAGTGGGGCGGGTGGCGGTGCTCAGGGCTGGAGGGTCAGCTCTCAAACCGCTCCAAACGCTGCTGGGTGTTGGTGCCCTTCCCCCTTTTCCAGGATGGCGCAGATCTGGTGCAGGAGGCGCCCCTGAGCCCCATTGCCAACGGCTCTGCCCGGTGTTGGCGTCTCCCATGGGTGGGGATCGCCCACCCCGTGGGCTCTGAGCTCAGACTGGGTTTGACAGGGGACGTTCCAGAAATGCTCACATCCAACTCCATCTGGCTTTGGCTGACGCTGGGATTTGTACAACTCAAAGGGCAGCTTTTATTGAGAAGTTTCATTCGGGGCAATAAATTAAAGCCGGACATGTAGAACGTGTTTAAACTTTGGGACAGCAGA
Source organism: Dasyornis broadbenti (assembly GCA_013397935.1). Lineage (NCBI taxonomy): Eukaryota > Metazoa > Chordata > Aves > Passeriformes > Dasyornithidae > Dasyornis > Dasyornis broadbenti. The sequence goes on along the minus strand of VZRN01006820.1, from coordinate 386,643 downwards.
GGCCATTTGTAAAGAGAGGCAATCAAAGTGGTGTTCGGGCTACAGTGGAGACATCAAGGGCCAGCTTGGAGGATAATGTAGCAGAATTATAGAGCAGTCGTGTCATCAGTGACCCAAGAGTGTTTACAGGACTCTGCTGAAGCTTTCTGAACCAAAGCGCTGTCCCAAATGATCTTGGCATGAACAAAACAAGGAGCAATTGACTGTCATTAATTATGGATAGGTGCAAAGAGAATACAGCTTTGTGCCAAATCGTTTCAAAACCCCACGGCAAGAGGCTGCTCCGTCAGCAAAAACGTCCTTGCTTTACCGTCCTCGCTGGGTGACTGGAGAGAGCCATAACGAGGTTACTGTGGATGCAAAGAAAAGGGCAAATTCTCAGCTGTGACAATCAGGGCTCAAATGTCAGCAGGTCACCGAAGTTTAAAATCAGAGCCGCTGCAAATTGTTGTGTGAGGTCATCTGCTGTAAATGTGACATGAAAAGTGTCAGCTAAAAACCTCAGGGTGCACAATGACACAACACACTGGGTCATGACACAGCACAGGAGCTGAGCAGGAGCAACTTGTTTTCAATAGCACGGAAAAAATCATTTCATAGCAGTGCAGCACCGTGAAATATCAGTATTTTAACTCAATCAGAGTGCCACCACGCTAAACTCCTTCATTGTCAAAGACAGACAACAGTTTGATACAGAAAGTGGTGCTCAAAAATGCTAAACGGTGCATTTTAATGGATTTCATATCAGAATAAAGGTTATCATGTCTTGTAAGAGAGAACAGAATGGCAGGCCCGTGGCAGTGGGCAGTGCATTGTGTAACCTGGCACAAATGTCACGAGAGAATAAAAGGTGAAGGGAGTGTATTCTCCGAGACACAGACCCTGACGTTTTATATTTTAATATTATAGTCTGGTTTTGTTGCCATTGCCAATGTTTCGCTTGGATTCAAAGCCAAAATGGCAGTTCAAATTTTCTTCCAGGGAGGAATTCCAAAATTCACTGAAATTTAGTGATACCATTTTACCTCGACACGAGAGCAGGGCCAGACTCCTTAAACCACCCTGGAATCACTGGAGGGTTGCAGAGGCGGATGAGCAGGGTGGGGTGGAGAAGCCGTCGATCAACTCCACTCGTTCTGGCCCAAACATTTCTCATTAAATTGTCCTCAGAACTATTTTCTTTGTCCGCCACCTCACAACTGAAGCCTGGTTTTGGCTCCACCTCAGCTTCCTGCACCAGGGCACCAGCTTTCCTCCTCCTGCTTATCCCAGACTGACAGGTTCTGTGGGTTCTCTGCTCTTGTTTAGCAACGCCTTAATGACGGCATTTCACTCCCAGCCGTGATGGGAGCTTCAGTTTGCATTTTCTGCATTGTTGCAGCTTCGCACTCTGGTTTTAAATGTCCCATCACATTCTGGGAATCAATAATATTTTACGTATCTCTATGTATAGCAATGTCCCACAGGATCCTCAGCTGACCTAGGAAAACCCACACGCGTTCTCAGCCCTGGCTTGAGCTGAAATCAGTAAATCTTTCCTTTTCCCCCTCTTTCAGAGCTAATGAGCCCTTTCTTTGCCCAGGCTGTGTTTGCAGAGGTCCACTGCCCCCACCAAGGCTGGTTGACACTTTGCTCTGGCTCTTCAACTTCATTCTTTGTACCTCCAGCACTTTGCTTTAGATCAAACTCATGGCAAACCTTTCTGAAAGAATATTTTTGTGAAAATACTTCCATCCCCACTCCTTATAGCAGGAAAATTCTTACCCCAATCCTTTTCTTTCTAGATAAAAATGAGCGTGCTCAGGTACAGCACATTAATTAGTACTATAACAATAATAACGATTAATGAATTATCATCTCTTCAACACTCTTAGCAATGTGAACAATGAAATATCATGGGGTGTTGTGTTGAAATGGTATAATCGTGCTGAAAGCGATGTCAGGTCACCAATAAGAAAAAGAAAATGAAGCTGTGGTGACCTGCACAAGCTGCAGAAGGGCCCCAGAATGGTTTCTTTATGATCCATATGATCAGGAGGGTTTTAGGCAGGAGACGTTTCCATCCAAAGCAGATTTTTCTCTCCAAAACTGCCATATATTTTGTACAGAGGTTGGTATCAGTAGCTGTAATTCAGTGATTTTTAGCTGCTGACACTGACTCTGAAATTCCTAAGCAACACCAAAGTATTCCCTTTACTGACAGTTCAGTGAACCATTTTCTAGGTTACGTTTTACCAGATAAACTCGAATAGGGCTGTGTTAACAACAAAACACTTTTAGCACTTCCCGTGTTTCAGTGTTGCTGTTCACCTCAATTTCTTTTCTGCTCTTCAGCTCTGGTGTGTGTCTGCTCAGTGAGGGCATTCCCAGGAATTTTGGGAGATATCAAGCCCTTTCTGGCTTGTTCATCAGCAACGTTAGCAAAAGATCTTGTAGAATTCCTGGCACTTCCTAAATACTTGCCTTAGGAAAAAATGAAATAAAATAAAAGCAATCAGTGATAGCTGCAGGAGCTTTCTCAACTGTTAAAGTGCAAATGTCAGACTTGGGCTATTCCCACGTGGAACGGTGGTTCCGAAGGTGTTGGCGAGATGCTTTCAGGAATGTGACAAACTCGGGGAGAAGTCTGTTAGGGAGCAGTGGAACAGATTGCTCCAACGTTGTGTTCACCGTAGGAGATGGAAAACGAGAGTTTGCTTTCTCCTGACATCTCCGTGGGCTCACAGGGTCCTCGGATGCGACAACACCGGAACAAGGATTTGGTGAAAATATTGTACGGGCATAACTTATGACACAGGAGTCTGAAAACTGTCCTACTGCAGCTTTCAAACACTAAAAGCACAAGTTTCTAATCTTCTAAAAATTAAAGAATTTTGCCATCTCGTTTTACGAGTAAAAGAAACAAATGGCATTGGTTCATTTTACTACTTTTATTTCTTTTTCCGTGATAATTAATCGTTTATATTAGCTGAGAGGTCTGGTTCTAATAAATCATTTTATTGCTGTTGAAATCAGGCTCAGGAACCTGAACGAGCCCTCACCTCTGCAAGCCCACGCCCCCTTTGGACCCCTCCGTGGGGATGCTGATGTCCAGCACTGCTCCCAGGTTCTCCGGAATTTATCCACACGTTCCTATTTGCACCCAGGCAATTCTCCACCCCCAAATACTGTTAGGAACCTCATTGTAAATGCAACTCTGAGTAAACTGCTGTGGTAGAATTTTCCCCAGAGTGCTGGTCTGGCACACAGGACATTGACTGAGCTCCGCATATTTTGATTTCTTCCCTTACAGCTGCTTTATTTTCTCTGCAAAGCGGTGACTTTCAAACATTCTCTAATTTTTTTTTTTTTTTTTTTTTTGGTATCTGGCTTTGGTGTGGCTCCTGTAGAGCTCTCCAATCCCGTGGAAGCGCATACCCAGCGCAATCAGGGCTCTGGTTTCCCTGGTGCACTGACAGGAGCTGCTGGGAGCACCACTGAGCGCTGCTGAAATCAGCACCAAGCCCGCTCCGGCTGCAGCAAAGCTCCGAGCTCCTACACCCAGAGCTGGCTGTTAGTGCCTGGCAGTAGATAAATATCAAATATTAATATTTTTATTAACTGAGAATTCGGAAAGTAATCTAATTAGCAGCCTAATAAAGAAAAATATTTGCCAAGGAATTAATCACACCTTGCGATAGCTCACTCCATTAGTTTTGACATCTTCATCTGAGGGAGCTGCCTCTGCATCCCAGTCTGGGCACCATTAACTGCAATTAATTGGGAGGAAGCAGCTGTTGTTGTATCATTTGCTATGACCAAGACAGAGATGTGATTACAAAGCGTTTTGTTAGAAATATTGTCCAGGCAAATTCTGATTATTCTGGAAGCCAGCAGGCTCCGGCAAGAGAGTGCTGGGAAATCTGTTCTGCCCAGGGTGGAGACAGGGAGGGATTTCTCCACTCTCTGCCGGCTTTAGGCCACCCCTTGAGCTTGCTCATCCCTCAGGCTCTTCGCAGCAGCTGCAAGGGGCTCGATGGGAGTGGAAATGGTGATTGTGGAAAGCAAAGATATTTTCCATGTTTCAAACAGAAAAAACTTGCATGGCCACGTCTCAGGGAACAACACAGCGAACAACAGGAAAACAAAGGGATGAGGTTTTTCCAGCCCATCCTGTGCGAACTCTCAGGGTTTTTTGCTGGAAGAGACATTAAAGTCAATTTTCCAGGCTAGTTTTAAGACGCCCAAGTGATGAGATACCCTCAGGGATTTTTTTATGATACTTCTTTACCTCCTCTCCTGATGTTCAACCTTCATTTTTCTTTTTCTTACTCTTCATGAAATTACCGCAGGTTATGAAATTAAGCACATTGTATCACTTAATTGCTCTCTGCTCTGACTCTACTGCTTAAAAAGCATCAAAAAAACCCCCGCAAAATAGGACTAACAGATGTTGTAGTTGAAATGAAGCTATGCAAATTATTTATACTATATGAAAAAAAAAAAATCCCATTTCTAAGTTTAATGCCAAACCACATCTAAATATTGGTAATAATGGAATATAGAACCTTCCTAGTCTGCAGGCATAATTGGTTTGCTTTTTTCTTCATAAGGAGAAAATCAGTTGCAGATTTTAAATAAATTGTTTGAGATCTTGCAGAGGGAGGAGTCAGAAAGTCCCTGCTCCTGCTCATGGCTTTGCCCTAAATCTCACTTTTCTCTTTGTGATGTTCCAGACTAATTCGGGATGTGTGGATCCGTGTGAAACACAACCCGCAGTGATCCAAGACGTGTTTGTGCTTCTGATTACAAGAGGAGAACAATAAAAACCAAACACCTCCAAAGCCCCGAGGCAAAACCCGGAGTAAGTGGTGTTAGATGAGGATGAGTTTAAACAAAACCAAAAGGTTTGTACGAGATGACAGGGAAGATCCAAGGAATCATCTTCCTTGCCAGGCTGTAAAATTAAATGGGAAGAAGCAGCCGTAAAACACCGAGGAGGAAAGGTGGTTTCATTTCTGTCGAGCTTTGAAGTTGCACACCTTTGCTCCAGCCCTACCCAGCACGTCTGCTGCCAAAGATAGAACATGATTTAAATTTCCTCCAGGCTCCCCAGCCTTTCAGCATCACTGAGAGCAGAGCAACAGCAACCCTCACCTCCTGCCTCCCGCATTTTCTCTGAGTCTCTTTAGTGGCTCATATTCATGTTTTTCCAATAATGAAGGCTTTCTGCTGATAAAACTCTTACATATTTAAATGACATTTTCGAGCAAATGCAGTCTCCTCTTCTAAACTTCCAGGCAAGACAAGCGAAAAAGAGCCCAATTTAAGGGCAGGAGACTCAACCAGATGGGTAAAATACGTTCTCTGTGTGCCTGCACTAAAATGAGGGGAGATACAAAGCAGCGTGAATTGGTCTTCTAAAACATCTTAATGCAGTCTCTTCACTGTCCTTTTCCTTTCATAATACTTGAAAAAAAAATTTTTTTTTTTTTTCTCCCTCTGGCTGGAAGTCAAGCCTCCCTCCAATCTCAGCTGCTCTGTCCTGGGAATTTTCAGGGCTGTAAAAGCTCTTCTTGGGAAATGTCGCCTTCAAATTGCCAGCACCACCTCATTGGCAGGACTGCTGGAACCTGGCCTTTGGAGAAGCGATTCATCCAGGCAGAGCTTTGTGTCCACGCTCAAACACCCAAATAAAAGGCCTCGTTTAGTGTCATGCTGATGTGCTCTTCAGGCCTTAATGAGAGCACTCAATGAGCCGCCTCAGGGCTGCTGAGCTGTGTAAATCGAGGCAATCATTTCCCGAGGAAGTGCCTCAAAAGCTTTGATTGCTTGGTAGAACCAGACCTCTCTGCAAAGCTCCTGGGGCACGAGGGATGTAAAAGCACGTTATCAGGACAAAGCTGACAACGAGGTTTTGATGGAGAACCCAAAGCACAATTCCTTTCCAGCAGGAGCTCGTCCCGAGGGGTTCACCTCACGAAAGCCAAGGTTTCCGCGCTGTTTGGCGTCTCACACTTGTTGGGAACGCTGTGAAGAGGAAACAACGAGGGCTTGCTTCACTCGGTCCTTCAGGGTCTCTCTCAGAGGAGAAGCAGCAGAGATGCGAGAGGCACAAAAAGGAAAACGGAATTATCAGAACCTTCTCCGAACCATTTTCCGTACAAACAACCAGGCAGTAAACAACAGTAAGGGAGTGCATGCAAGAATCTTTCTCCCCTAAAACCACAAGAGTACCCTTGGGCCAAGACACCAGTACTTGTTCTACATCCGAAGAATGTGGGCTGACATAAATAATGGTCCTAAATCCGATGAAGGCCGGAGCTCTGGCGCAGAGCTGCACCCGTGGCCATGGACGCGGAGCAAATGCGCTGGAAGCAGAGCGAGCCCAGCAAAGGAGCCGCGCTGCTCCGCCTGAGCCCAGCACCAATGGCAGGAGATTTCGGCCGGGGAGAAAGAGCAGAGAGGGCAAAGCCCAAACTGGCTCCAGGGAGCGGGGAAGGGGAAAGGAGCTCAAGAATAACATTGAAAAATGGTTTTTTCTTCCTTTCCTATCACTACCACTGAGCACACCAACAAGAAAGGGCTCCCAAGGGATGGTCAGAGGAAGATTATTGTGGAAGCTTCACAATGCTTTAAAATGCATTTTATTTCACCCACAGTCATCTGAGAGACTGAGAAAAAGAGATAAGGAGAGGAGATGAAATGGTACAGGGAGTAAATGTTAACATACACACAACATGTCAGAAGCACAAATAATGGAATATTTGACATTTGACTGCTTCGAGCTTCATGATTCCCCAAAAGCATTTAATTTTTCAATGAATTAATTAAATGTTCCTTAATATCTTTCACTCACGTCAGATTTTAAGGCATTTTAACAGCTTGGGAGAGAGGAATCACCAATAATTGCACGGGGGCATGAAGAGGAACTTCCCCATCTTTCACTCTTTTTCTGATGTTTCTCTATTTCTCATTAGAAACTTTGGAAAACATTGAACTGGGTTTCCAGAGCCACCATCACAGGTATTATTTTTTTCAAGGTATGAAAAGAAATAACAATAAATAATAATGGTTACTGAGGAAGACTGTCTCTACCTGCCTGGTGACACACAAAACTCTCCAGAAAACATAAATTAATTTCATTTAAAATTCTAATTTTACGTGTGCTGTTCATTTGCACATGCTTTTTCATGTATCAAGCTATGAAGCAATGAAATTCACTTTAATTTTCCACTTCTCTTGGATGCAATGACAAGCTTAGGCTGACTCAGCAGACTAGAAATAATTTTGACACTTGCAGTTACCAGATGAGTTTTAATACAGGAATTCAAGCTGTCAGGGGAAATCTGCAAGTGTTTGCAGATTCATGAGTTTATCCATAAATGTTTAAGAATTTGCCAGTATTAGAGGCCCATTTTCAAATAAAATTAAAAAAGAAAAGAAGTAGAAGAAGAAGGAAAAAGTATATTTTAAGCATTGGGGGAATTTAACATAACACGTACAGCTAACAGAAAAGTCTCCTCACTGATAGTAAAGCTGAGGCACAGGAAAAGCCTTGTCAGGATATTCCCGGTTTTCTGTTGAGATGATCGATTCCATCCCTTTGTGCAGCTGTATCCATGTGCAGACCCGCGTCTCCCCCTCCCAACACTGCAGCCTGGTTTGAGGGCTAAACCATTCCATTCTCTCCTGACATTTCCCCAGGTGGATCTACTCTGCTAAAGCCCTTGAGAAAATGCCAGGCTGGGGTTTTGGAGAAAAGAAATGTGTCAAATGGGGAAAGGAGAACAAGGAATCAGTGGGATTCTGAGCCCTGGCCCCGGAGTCACGGCTCCTCGTTGGGAACAAGAAGTGGCCAGAAACACGTGGGAAGCTGCTGCTGCTTTTCTCTGCTCCCAGGTTTTCTCCAGGATCTCTCGCCCGCGCAGCTCCCCGGTGGGACCAGGGGGCTGCTTCTCACAATCTCGCCATAAATGATACTGTCAAAAGCTGCATAAATAAAAAATCAGCACCGGAATGCATTTCAGGGCATCTCAAAATATAAAGAGGGATTTGTGCTGGTTGTACATTAGCAGGGAATAAATGCAAGGATTCATGCTTGGGGCGAGGGCTGGAAGTGTTTGCTGCAGGAGGAGACAGGCTCGGGATCTCTCTGTATTCCCAAGCACAGCGATAAACCTCGGCCATGGTGGCTCTGGAGATGTTTCCCGCTGGACCACGCCTTCATCAAATCTGCCTGATGTTTCTTGGTGCTCACTGCTGCTGGGGAGGTGGTTTCTCTAGGAAAAGGCTTTTGGAATCTCCACCTTGCCGAGTGTGCAGGATATTTGCATGGAATCATGGAATCAGGGAATGGGTTGAGTAGGAAGGGGCCTTAAAGCCCATCCGTTCCCACCCCTGCCACGGCAGGGACACCTTCCCCTGTCCCAGGCTGCTCCCAGCCCTGTCCAGCCTGGCCTTGGGCACTGCCAGGGATCCAGGGGCAGCCCCAGCTGCTCTGGGCATTTCTTCCCAAAACCCATTGGATTTCTTCCCAAAATCCGATCTAAACCTATTCTCTTCTAGTTTAAACCCATTTAAACATCTCCATTCCTGATCCCAATCATGGCACAGAACAATCAGGTCAAGGTTAAAGTTTTGCTCAACCTTGAGACTGAACTTCGGAATTAAAGAAAGAAATGGCTTAAAGCTCCTCCAAACTGCAGCATTCTCATCACACAGGATTTAAGTCATAAGGTCAGTATTTTTCCTAAATTAATGAATTTTTAATATCGGTTTTAAAACAAAGGTGGTTTTAATGCACAGAAAACTTGTTTGCAAATGCTTCAGGAGTAGCAAAAAATATGGGGGATGTCTGACAAAGGTTAAAGCAGCAACGCTGGCTCAGTGTTTTCTATTTCATCTGATTTTTTGGTGTGTTTATGCAGTGCTACGACTCACACATTTCAAGCACTAAGTGCAAATCATTTCTCTCCTGCCACTGAGTGTTCCCATTCATCATCTGCATTACCCTTTCCTAAAGCAGGCAAAAAAAAAAAAAAAAAAGTTTAAAAAACAACCGCACTGAATTACTATTTTTTTATGCTCTTGAAAAGAACGAAAAAACTGTTTGTTGTGTCAGGACAGGAGGTACTGAGACTAAATCATGGGGAAGATGATTCTGCTCAGGCATTACAGGATTTTGGAGAAGCAGGAGCTCCATGAACAAGGCAGGATGTTTGGCTGATCAGGTCTTAGGAAGAGAGATGGCCTTGGTTATTTCATCTGAAAAGCAGGCAAAAAAAACGGTGCCCTTGAACCCATTTTTTTCCCCGATACGTGATGCCAAATTACCTCGAGGAAGCCGAAAGGTTTGTAGGCAGACACAACCAGTTCATCATTTAAAAAAGGGCAGTAAAAAACAGAAACTAAAGAGAAACTGATTTTATGATCTAGATGCTAAATAACATTTTGAGGGCTTTTTTCTCATCATGTTGCTGAGGGATTCCACTGCATTCCATGTAAACTGTTCAAAGACTGGACTGACAAACTCTGCTAATTTTAAGATGGCCCATGAAAAGGAGACAAAATAGGTCAGAAATGAAAAAACAAATTGAATCTTAGGTATTCAATAAATAGATGTCAATAAGCAACAAGAGTTTTTAACGGGACAAGGTCCTATGTTGTTTAAAATATGGTATGTGTGGGGGTTTTTAAAAAATATTATTCTATTTAGATTATTTTAGAACAGCAGAATTATTGCCAGTGAAGGCAGTTTTGACCTGGGCAGGGCAAACAAGTTGGAAAAGTGTCCAAAACCCTCAGAGGATGCCGAGCGCTCCCACAGGTTTCTCTGTGAGTGGCTTCCCTTTGCTGAGCACAGCTGCTGCTCCCGGCATTTGTGGCATGAGGCGTTTTTGGAAGGGGCTGGAAGGGAAGCAGGATGCAGACCAGACACCAGCTCCTGGCAATCCCTGGTTTTCCTATCGACCTCAGGGAGCTCATGTTTTGTTTACAGGTACGGCTGCAAAGGTGCCGGGAGCCGTTGGAGAAGGCACGGCTCGAAAGGAAGCTGCAGTGGCTCCGATCTTGTGGGGAATTCTCTCCTTGCACACTGGTCACCGGTGCCCTTGAACCCATTCCTCCAGGGCCTTGGCAGATGCCACCGCTGGCGCCCTTTGCCTATCCCAAGCAGTCCCGGATCCGCATCCCAGAGCTCCTGCTGACAATCAGACAATATCCTGCCTTTTGTAAGTGAGACCAGTGTTCCGGAATCTCTCATTTGTGGGTATATTTGTATCTTTAAGGTAACACATCACCAAAAGGACGGTGTTTTGCCACATCCAATCACTGTTCCCATTCTCGTTGTTCCTAAAGCACGCAAAATAAAAGAAGGAAAAGTTGAACCAGTTAATATCTCATGGAGGAATGGATCTGTTATAAACACAGACTGAGTACACTGAAGTCTTTAATTTGTTGGCAAAGTGTGTGAGACAATCCCAGACAGGTCAGAGATGATGTGAGCAAAGTGCTCCGAGTTTCATCCACCCAGATGTAAATTACAGGAGATACATCGGTGGCTTGCTCCACGTTGGAACATCCAGCTTCACGGAGCATTAGGAATGCTGAACACGGACAATTAGGAGGTTCATTCTGCTAAATTGTTTTAATTATTCTTGGCAGAGACAGAACAATTCTGTAAGAGTTATTTATGATTTTTTTTAATTAATTGAGGAATTTAAATGAAGCACTCGAAACAATAGTGCACTTGATCAAATATGCAGAGCGCAGTTGGCAACTGAACCCTGGAGCTGAACACTGGGGCTGTCCAGCTTGGACGGCGTCCATGCTTTTCCTGCTGAGGAATTTTAACCATGGAATGCATTTGTGCTCTTGGATTCCACAGCATCACAGAATGGTTTGGGTTTGAAGGCACCTCCAGGATCATCTCGTTCCGAACCTCTGCCATGGGCAGGGAAACTTCCGCTGGAAGGATTCACCTGGTGATGCCTTGCTTGAAGGTTTCAAACCAAATCAAGTCTCTGATCCGCTGACGAATTCTTGGAAACCCCCGTACACCTTAGAGATGAGATTTTTCAGGAGCACCCAGCATTTTCCTTGGTCTCTTTCCAACCCAAACGAAAAAACAGGTGATTTTGGTGGGAGCAGAACTAGGACAGTGCAGTGACTTCTGATAATGTCACCCTCTCAGAAAGGACGGGCTGGTAACGGTGCGAGGAGCGTTTGACGACGGAACATTCACATCTTAGGACATGAAGCCCTGATTTTGAAGGTCTCTTGGCCTCATTCAGCATAAATTTCTTGTCCAGTGAATTGCCCAAACTATTAATTATCAAATACTCTGTTTTCAGTGTATAGCTAAAAACAATCAAGATTTGAATCCCATCCAGCCAGGTCGCCTCAAACAACCTCACAACCGCCTTCTTTCTAAACCAAAATAATCCCTTTATTAGTGGTGAGACAAAATTAGAGAAAAGCAATTCCGTCACTAAAGAGCTTAAAAGCTAAATAAAAGTATTGCTGCGATTTCTATCCCCCTTCAAATAGTTTTGGTATCATTTAAAAATGATGTTATTCAAAAGCTGCAGAAATATTTTAGAGCAGAACATTGACTTGCACGATGCTGCAGGGTAGTGCCAGGTGCAAAACTTGTACAGGGAGAGGACTTGGAGAGCCTCAAAAAAAAAATGTTGGTAGAAAATTTTGGGGGTTGGATGTTTAAGGTTAAATAGAACAAAAAAGAATTGAGAGAGCAGAAAATTGAAATTTCAAATTTCAAATAGAAAATAGAATATGGAGAGGAGAGGAGAGGAGAG
>VZRN01006820.1:362984-374817 GCA_013397935.1 Dasyornis broadbenti | reverse complement strand
GAAAATAGAATATGGAGAGAGGAGGAGAGGAGTGGAGAGGAGAGGAGAGGAGAGTGCAGAAAGTGTAAAATAGAGACAGATTGGACAGACTATTTTACTTTGTGAAACTGTTGTAGAAACTTTTATGGAATATTTTGGCTTTGTTTTCCCGGTCATAAAAGTTTTAAACCCAACCAACATCCAGCACTGGAGGAGGATGTACCTTTCCATTTCACCAGTTTTATTTTTCTCTACTCATCAGGTTTAGTAGCATCCATCCACTGCCCCCAAAATCTAAAAACCATAAAAATCACTGAGGTCTAAAAGAGAACTCTTTGGCTCTCTGGAGCTGTGCTGGCTGTTCCAGGCTGTTTAATCGAGGATCCAAACCTCCACCCCAGTGAACAATCCATGGATTGTGCACATCATCCTGCCTATGGATCCATCCAAAAATCCCTGCAGGTGGGATCCCATGGGAGCTCAGGGCTCCTGTCTTCTCTCCCACCACTCAAAAAACACCAAAGCCACCCCGAGGGTTTGGGGGTTTTTGGATGCTGATTTATTTTTAATCGAGGAACACTCTTCACTGGCTGGTTTTGTACAGAAACCTTCACAACAGCAACAACAACAACCATTTAAACAAGTCCGATTTCTCAAAATCTGTTAATCTCCAGAGAGGATGCGAGAAAGACTCATAAAACTTGGGGGACTCATAAAAACTCTCTGCAATGTCTAGTCCACCATTGGATTTTTGCTCCTTTTCTAACCTTAGGGCATGCAGTATTAGCTAATGGATTTTAAACTAGATACAGCTCGGTGGAGAAGGCTTTTCAATTTTATATGCAGCAGAAAAAGTGAGTTTTCACACAGAATTTATATTCCTTGCTGAATTGGAGTCCATTTGCCTTTGATCATCATAAAGAAATATAAATCAGCTGTAGCCTTCCTTTTGATTATTTACCCTCTCGCACAGACCCCTCAGGCAGAAGAGGCTCGTGTTTGCTCTTGATTAATTTGCTGTTGTATTTTTCAAAGGCGTGTGCTTGTTGTGGATGGCTGTGGCAGGAACTAGAGGGGATTTTTTATGCTGAAAGCAGTGGACAAGTCACATCATTTCCTCTTATTAGTCCCATTCCAGGAGAGGTGCAGACAAGCCATAAAACTACCAGGCTTTAAACAAATGAGCTGGGAAGTGGTGGAGATGAGGGGGTTTTATAGAGCAGCCATTATTTCACATTTCTACTGGAAAAAACCCCACTGTAATTTCTCAGCATTGCTCATAGGCACTGTTAAACCCGGAATTACTTGAAGTTAACCCACTGCACATTAATTAGAGATTGCCTGGGCTAAGCTAGACTTTTCTGGAATCTTTTTAACATATGGGGAGGGAAAGAATGCTTGAAAAATTCAGCCTCAGAGGAAAAGTACAGGAACTGTTGCCTCCTTCGTGCTAAGTTACAGAATCCTGTAAATCCTGGGTTTAAGGGAAAATCGTGCAAAATGAGACAGGCAATATTGGATTGTAGGGATGAGAAAGTCTCTTTTTCGTGTGATGCAAGAAGGTGGGTGAATGCAGACGGAGACAAGGCCTGGGAACGAGGGACAGGGAGCATCCAGCCGGATCTCAGACGCTGGGGCTGAAGGACTCGAGGCCACCTAACACAGGAGATAAGGTCCCAGAAGTGCCCTCCCTGCTTGCCCCAAACCACGACCTCTGAGCAGGAGAGAGAAAGAAGGAATTCTGCATTCGTTCCCCCGCAAAGTCCTGGAGCTGGAGTTGGTGTTTGCGTCCCAGATTGCTGCACACGCTGCTCCCGCTGCTGGTGCCGTCAGCTGGGAAAAGCCATCCCTTTTCCTTTGCCCAGCCGTTGAAGGTGACTCAGCCTTGAATGGCTGGAGCTGGTTGGGTTTGTAACTCAGTGTGGGCTGAGCCGCCCTGGTTTGGGTGAGAACAACGAGCAGGTGCCATGGACGTGCCTGGGAATGCGGAGACAGAGCCAGGGCTGCATTGCACTGCTCATTCCAGCCCCAGGCCCTGGCAGGAGAGCGACCATAAACCAACATTTGCTTTCATTGCTACTTTTCCATGTTCCGGGTTTATCCCTCACAGGTACACATGAATCACCCAGCCTGTGGTTCCAGGACCAGCCCTCAGTGTAAACTAGAAAATGTCCCAAGGTTCACATCAGTGCTTTGCTCTTTTGCTTCAAGGCTTTTACTTTAACCCTCAGTGAAACAGAAAAAAAAATAAATTTCCTACATTTTTCCTAATTTCAGACATTCCAAATTGCCTCCTCTGCTATCTTTTTAACATGAAAAAATTCACCAGATGGTAAATGTGTTTCAGATGTGTTGACCACCCTTCCTGAATTGCTTGGCAATGACTGGGATTTTTTTCTCTCTTAGCCACTGGTAACTGATGTAGAAGAGAGAAGAAAATGAGTTAACGGATGGATGGATGGATGGATGGATGGATGGATGGATGGATGGATGGATGGATGGATGGATGGATGGATGGATGGAGGGATGGACAACCACAAATTGTTTAAATACAATTATCACTCTTCAATTTTATATAAATCACTTATAATCAAGGTTAAATATCCATGTTGTTGAAAGAAAGAATATCTTACGGCGTGTAATTAATTTTACAGGTGTTGCCTTGAAATGAGCAAACCCTTTTCTGCCTTCCCCAGGTCTGTAATTAGGATTTTGCAAGCCTGGCTTTCAAAAAAGACCAGAAAACAGAGTGGTGCTATACACACACTCCAAGGCTGCATGTAAGGAATAAAAATGTTATTCTTGGCCGCACTGTTACCGCTAAAGACAATATTAATGCATCCAATGTTATTAAAATATAAGTATTAATCAATGTATTGATGTTGCTGACTGCCCAAATTTACTCCTAGAGAGGTTAAATACTCGAGGCTGCATTACTGTCAGCAATGAAGGTATTTAAAGAGCAGAGAAGTTACACATATTCAGGAGCACTTTATGAGGTTAAACTAGAATATTCAGGTTAAATTAAGTTGAATTTGGATGAGAAGGTGAATGGGTGATTGATAAAGGAGAGTCCTGAAACAAGTGTGAGGCCTTCAGCGAGTTCCTGAGCCATTCAAATGCGTGTATTTCACTTGATAGTGGTAACTGGCAGTGTCCTTCCAGTCTCTTGCAAAGCTCCCAGCTATCATTTTAAGAAGGTTTTTTGAAGTTCTTCTCAGACATCAGTGACTGTAGGACTGTGGGACAGGCAGCTTGGATTCTGGGAGTCAACAGAAACACATGGAAGAGCCAGCCTGGTTTTGCTCTCCTCTGGAAAACTCCTCCTTGGTGTTTACCAAAAGATTATTTGAACTATCAAAACCTCAAATCTGCAAAAAGAGCCCAGAAATCTCTTGAGGAAAAAAGGACTTGTTGCTGACAAAAATAATGGTTGTGCTCCTTGCTTTTTACTCTGGCAGGAAAACTTCCAAACCATGGATTCAAAGTAGTGCTGGGTTTTCCTTTGGCGCTGGTGTCCCCTGGGAGACGCTGTCACATTGGGAAGTTTCTCCAGCAGTTAAAGCACTGCACATAAATGTGAGATGCAGTTCCTCACCCCAAATGTTTGCAAATCAAGCAGAGCAGACTGAGGAACCTGTTGTTATCTCATTTCTTCTACCTTTTTTTTTTTTTTTTAATTTGAGAAATTAATTTAGATTTTTCTATTGTGTAGGCCAGCAATTGCCCAACCTGCTGCTCGTTCATTCCCTATGAACACCTTAACCTGTTTAACAAAGCTAAACACAGAAAGAGGGAACAGCTCTAAGGATTTTAAGGAAGGATTTCTGACCGGGGGCTGCTGTTTGCCTGCTGCTGTGTGCTCTGTGTGTGAGACATCTGCCGCCAGCAGCAGCGAGAACAAAATCCTGCAGGGTCAGCGCTAACGGTGGCTGCTGCTGCTCTGCAATTCCTTGGTGACAGTGACAGATTTCCAAACAAATTGGTGCTCAGATTCCAGGGGGAGATTCCAGGAGGGGTCAGAGGCAGAGCCTGGTCTCTGACACCTTCCTGCCCCCGCCTGCCTGCGGCTGTCGCTCGGCACAGGGAGAGGCTTCCTCCTGCCCCTGCCGCAGTGCCCCGGGCTGAACGCTGAAATATTGCCCAGCCCTCCCCTAGCAACATCTTCGTGCGTGTTTAGTGCTTCTCCTGTTTGCGTGGTGGGCAGAAGAAGGAAAAAAGGAGGAATCCCGTCACACAGGAGCCTGTGTGTCCTGTCCCTACCAGCTATTTGCTGTACCACAGGACACGAATGAGGGAAACAGATATTTTTATCTTATCTTATCTAGGCAAGACCCAAATTCTCAGAGAGGCCATCCTGAAGAAAAACAAATCTACTGAGGACATCCAGTCTTGCAAAAGACCAGGAAATCCTTAACTGGCAAAGGGGTCCTACAGACATCAATGGATAATTTGTGACCTAGGGAGGGATACAGGGAATTTCTGGAAGCCTGATTTTGTGGCACACACATCAGGGGCACTGAGATCTGCTTCTCCCCTGCCCCAGGTGGTTTTTGAAATAGTGCCAGGCCTTACACAACTTTCTGATAAAAATGTAAAGCTATGAATTTGCCATCACCAAAAACCTTCCAGACATTAATCCAAAAAACATCAGAGATCAAAGAAGGAAATTCATGCACTAAATGGAGGTGTTGGCTGTACTTAGGACAGAGATAACTTTGTCTGAGCTGAAAAGATAAATGTGCCATCAGTACAAACACAGAATGTGCTATTGCCAAGTTACAACAGCAAAACGAGGCTGCATTTCCTTGTGCTCCTCTGGGGCACAGCACTGATGGCTGCTGCAATCAGGGGTCGTTACCTGCGATGTTCAACATCTCTGCAGCAAACAGAAACAAAACACCCTAAAACTGGATGCTGTAGGAAGCGAGCTGATGGTGAGATCAGGGCTGCCCTGTCACTGTCCCATCACTCGATAGAGAACCTCTGCTTTGGGGTGACCTGTGCTCCTGCAGTCCCAAAAAACTGGGGCAGACCTTGCCCTCAGGGGCGGGAGGAAAGCATCATTTCCTGCAGGGTTTTCAGTTTATGGCTAAAGGAGACATCGCCGGTTTGTGATTTTTAAGCAGATTGTGATGATTCCCATCTCTTTGGGGTGAGACCGCTGTAGGGAGTGGCAGAAGGTCCCCACTGGCCGCACAGGGGTTTGGCACCACCCAGCACCCGCTGCTGCGAAGCTGCTACAGACAGCGCAGCGTCCCCCAGCTCCAGCTGCCAATCTGTTCCATCAGACCCACTCTCGTCTGCTGCCTTCTCCGCCAGCGCTGCAGCTCGGAACTAGAGCCTGGATCCCTTCACTTTGCCACCAAGGAGCTCTGGGGGCACCGTGGCTGGGCTAAATTGGGATTATTCTGACAAGGGGACCATAGCAAACCTTGTACTCTCCCAGAGCAAACCACACGTGACCGAGGTAATTGAGAGGTGCCTTTCTCGTGGCTGACGACTGCTGTCTTTGGAGAGCTGCTTGTCAGCCCGGAATTTTACTCGTTTCCTTCCCTCACTGACACCAAACGAGCAGGTGTAGGGTTCTGTCCTCTGCCAGCCCCACAATCTGCTGTTATTTCTGCAAGGTAGCCCCTTTGGATCAGGTGCTTCGATCCCTTTAGCAATGTTTACAGAAATGAAATACGCCAGAGCAATCCAATTTGGGCCTTACTTGATTACCTCCCCTCCCTTTGATCCCCAAACACTCGAAATGTGATTCCTCTCCTCAGCACAGATGCTGGCAAACACCAACATCTCGGAGCTGCATTCGCTCCAGACCCATCGGTTTTAACAACCTTGACTTGCGAAAAAGAAAATAAAATAAAAAAGAAATTAATAACCTTATTCCTAGAAAAGTGATGAGTGGAACAATTTTTTGTGGCTTTAAATTATTGATTGCCCTTAAGCATCTCATTTCAAGCCTTTTCAAAGGGGAAGCAAACAAGAATGTAATATACAAATAAAAATCAGTTTAATGAAAAAAGTCCATAAGACAAATTGATTATGGTTCAGGTATGGTTTTGATGAAGAACATTTTTAAATTATTTTGGAAACTAATTTTCGAGTTACATTCCCGAACTCATTATTGACTGAACTTGCCAATGTACATATGGATGAAAACTAAAAAGAGAAAGCTGATTAGAGAATGACAGAGAATTTCTGAGAGGGAGATTTACTGAAACGGATCCTGACTTGCTAAGGCTGCAGAATGTATTTATATGAGTGATTCACCATACGGATGTGGGGAAATGTTCAAATATTTGTGTATCAAGTTTCAGACTCCCATAAATGTTTGCTACAGAAAGTAACACCGACTATAAAATCTCTCTTTGCTGTAGAAAGCAGTGCTGCCTGTAGAATATCTCTTGGCTTCAAATCGTTCATTTAATTCAGGAAACCCACAATGACAGCATTAACCCAATGCAGGAGCCAGACTTTGCTGCCTGGGTGGCAAATGCCCATCATAGCCTGAATTCCTGACACGACCCTTCCTGCCAAGCCCACGTTTCCAAACCAATGGCTGCATCCAGTGTTCCTCAGGTCTTGGAATTACAGATCCTGTTAGGGCTTGGCCCAAAAGTCAGCGTCAGCACCAACATCTTGTGAGTGCCTGAGTGTGCCACAAGCAATCCCTCCAGTCTTGCTGAAAAATCCCCACCCCAGCCTTCCTGGGCTGGCAAGAGGAATCCTGCCGTGGTCGTGGTGCAGGATGAGTTGCTGGTTAGTGCAGCTCAGGTTAGGAAAGGCGGAGGAGCTCCTAATTAAAAGATAGATTTAAAAACCTTTATTTGAACAGTATCTACTAAAGAATGGCGTGTGGGGTCACAGCCTGCAGCCAGAACCTCTGTGGGCAATGGCGATGCTGTAGGGTTACCCCCTTCTCCCCAGGTACAAAGCAGAGCTGCCTACCCATGGCCCAGGGCAAGCAGAGCCTGAAGGAAGCCCAGTCTGACAGAGCATCACCAACACTGAGTTACACCCACGGAACCACGAACGGGTTTGGGTGGAAAGGACCTCCAAGATCCTTTTGTTCCAAGCCCCTGCCGTGGGCAGGGAACCTTGCACTACCCCGGGGCTGCTCCAAGCCCCACCCAGGCAGACACTGATGAGCAAATGGCAGCCACCACAAAACCTGCAGATTTCAATAACGTCATGGCTGGATTCACTCTTGGTCTGTTTTCACTCCCTGCAATATAACAGATTGTTTTTCTCAGCATAATGGAGCCGAATGAAAAGGAAGAAATTTCATATCTCTCGCTGTTTTTTTAGTTTGGAAAACAAGAACTTGAGGAGAAAATGCAGTGGGACATGATCATTGCTGCAAATGTTATCTGTTAATTTAGATAATTGAAAATTCCAAGACAACATAATTATCTGACATAGTTCATTAAAAAAAAAAAATGCTGCTGCTGCAGTGTGAATTGAAAAAGTGAGCAAATTTGGGAATACCTTTTTGCTCAGAGGTCAGGGCAGGGTATTCTCAGCTGAAAATTCTGTCATTATTCATAGGCTGCAGTTCAGCTGAGGTAAATTATGACGCACTGTCATTTAACAGACTCCAAAAAAATCATAAAAATCCCTCTGAATCGTGTAATCACCGGGACCTCCGGGACAGCCTCTTTGTCCTAAAGAAGAACTGAGGATGTTTGGGAACGCACATCCCCTTTATGTCTTCATCCAAGGAAACAACCACAAATCAATTGGATCAGAGCCGTGCCTGGGTGATGCAGGAGCTGAGGCTGTGCATGTCAGCGCTTCCATTAGGCTGATGAGTGACCTGCTGTGAGCAGCCTCACCAGCCGCCCGCGTGGGCTCTGCAAAGAAGTTGTCTTCTTATTTTCTCCAAATTTTAAATCATTGGTCATTTGGAACTCGTGTCAGCTTCATTTTGCTGCTGTGAGCCTGCCAGCTTCAAGAACATCCTTGGGCAGATATTTATACCCGAAATACCAGGTGTGGATTGAATTTATCTGCTCAGGCTGTGAAAATGAATACTCAGCTGGTCTCTCCTGGTGGTGATGGAGGAGTTAAGGCTCCCAGCAATTTCGTGGAATGTAAGATTTAAAAATTTATTAATAAAAAATGATCCAGCAAGTTCAGTCATCCTGGGTTTCTTTAATGAAAAGATGTTTAAATATATAAACACAGAGAGTAAATATTCAACTGAAAATGATCCACAGATGCATTTTTAAAGCTTTTGTGACAGGTTTTAATATAAAGTTTAAACAAAATTACCAGAATAAAGCTTGTGGATATTGAATTCCTGACTCCTTTATTCTTTTAAGAATATATGTTCTGTTCAGCAACAGAGATAAAAAAAGTATTGCAAAATAGACAAGATCTTAAATAGGCCAAATTAACCTTGAAGGGAGAAACAGGCAAAGCTACACAAACCACAAGTGGAAACAGAAGACTCAATAAGTCACAGTTTCACTGCACATACTGAGTGCAAAGCCATTAGACACGAGGAAAGAAGGAAATTTCACACAAAACATTTTTCGAGTCACTCCCGTGAAAATCAGGACACTCAGGGGATTCCTTTCCTTTGGCACATCGGAGTCCCAGGAGGCACCTCTGGAGATCATCCAGCCCGGTCCCTGCTTGGGCTTCGGGAATCTCCAAGGATCCCGGCCTTGACGCCCTTCCCTTGGGCTTTAAACACAACTTCATCCTCGCCTGGCGCTTGGTGGCCCTTGGCCATCGCTGGGCACCGCTGAGAAGAGCCTTTGGGTCCTCCCAGGCTCTTGCTCCAACCCCTGAATCGTCTCCGTGGCCCTTTGCTGGAATTGCTCCGGGATGTCCTTGCCTTTCTCAGCGGTGGGGACCAGCACGGGGCCGTGATGAACCCGTGCGGCTGCAGTCGGTTTCTCCAGCCCTGCCAGCGCTGCAGGATGGCAGCACCGGCCTGGCCTGTGACAGCCGCTCCTCGCGCTCCCGTGTCACCTGCAGGTCTGCTGAGGCTGCCCTCTGCACCCTCCAAAGCCCTGACCGAGAGCTGAGCAGTGTCTGTACCACGGCAAGGACCCACTGTGCCCTCGGATATGAGAAATTCCATTTCTGCACAAGATAAGCATCAACTGAATGAAAATGATGCAAAACCTTTCTCCATTTTCTCCATTTGCCCCCTCGCTGGCACTACAGAATAGAACACAAGTGCAACTTGGGAAACAACATTAATATATTCAAATACGAGGTTTGCACCTCGAAAACGAGCTCTAAATATCCTTTAAAATACATTCAATCTCTTCTTAAGCTATCAGGAAGGAACATTCAATTTGTTAGCCAACTAACCGAACGAAAAAGAATTTACATATAAATTTTGAACAATGGGTTTGGAAATTAAATCCAGGCCATGTTGACCTCTGTGCCCATGCTCAGCCCAGGACCAGCTCTACTTTTCGATATCACTACCAAGAGAAAAGGTGCTTTTGGCAAAGCGTCTTTGGAAATGTTTTTCAAAACTATGCGTGGAAGTTGAAAAATAAAATTTTAATTGTTTGGCTTGCGGTTCACCCTGCAGAATATTGATAATAATGTTTTATCTAAGATAGTTCTAATTAGTTTCTTTCAGGAAGCCACATTATAATCACATTAAGGCACTTCAGGGCGTCTGCCCTAACAATGGCAGGTCCTGCTGGCTCTTATTACTTAAATGTGCTCGCCGTGGCTCTCCCTGCTGCCTCCTCATTTATCTTTCCTGGGCAGAGATTGATCCCAACTTTCCCCAAGTTGTATTTATTTTCCTAAGGAGAGCATTGATCGATGCCATATGAGCTGAGACAACCAAACTCACTTTTCTAATGAGAGTTTTTCCAAAACGCCTCGTGCAATTTATTTATTTGGATCATACTCCACAGTTAATTGCTCCATACAGAGAGCAAGATAACAACCAAAGGATCAAACAAGGATAATTGCTTCCCCCATTTGGCAAGACTCTGCTGGAAAATTTGGGTGTTCCTGGGAGGTTGATGGGAGTCCAGACTCATGGACTGCTCATGCCAGAAAGCCAGACACGACCCGTTGGGCTGGTCTGAGGCTGCTGTAAGACACATTGATCCGCTGGGAAAAAAATTATTTGGGCATATAGCAGGAAATAGCGCGGATACACGTAACTTCTTTTTGTGGCAGCCCTGCCTTGAGTAGCTGCGGAGGGGCTGATGTGAAAATGGGGCATGAAACACTTCTCACTGAAATACAGACACACCTCACTCCAAAAGTGTGTGGGAAAGCAACCAGCAGCCTCCAAAGCGCTCCAGCCAGATTTTGGGCACCATTTTCGTACTGAAATGATATTAATTTAACCACTTTACTTCAGATTATTTCAAGGCAGAAAGCAGCTAAACACAATAAAGCGTGTAGAATTTTAAAGTTGCTTTCATACTTCGATTGAAAGAGATTCCTCAGTAAACCAGGACCGCTGTGGGTCACATTCACCATCCCAGCATTCCTGAGCTGCAGCGTGGCCCAAGGCCTGCGGCTGTACCCAGGGGTGCTCGTCTGAATTCTCTGGTGTCCAGCAAAGGGTGAACTTATCTTTATTATCAGTGCCAGCACTAAAATCCTCCCTCTCCTCCAGCTTCTGGCATTTATGAAAATGGAAGGAGTTTAATCTCTCTGTGAGCTCCATCTTTGTTAAATTTCGTTACAAACACTTCATGGCCTGAGAACCCATTAGTACAAGTAACTGCAGAGGTGAACAGACACAGGTGTGCAGTCTTATATAGACATTGTTCATATCTGTAGCTCACACATGTCTAAAAAATTTCACCTTGGCCACGTTTCACAATCTTTTCCTGCTTCTCCAGGAGCATTAGAAAGTAAAACCCTCACTAGCAGCAATTCAAGCTAATTTTGTCTCAGACTCATTCTCCAAATGACAAAGCACAAAGCCTGCGTTTTGTACAGGTGAAGCCCCAGCAGCTTGGGAATGACGTGCTCAGGTAATGAGAGAATTCCCTCCTGCTCTGTTCACTCAGCGTGGCCTAAATGAGTTCTGTACCCCCCTCGTACCCCAAGCCAGGAGCAGCTGCATCAAAGACGCAGCAGCGTGAAGAAACCTTCGTTAGAATGTGCAGCACGGGGTAGGAATGAACTCCTGAAGTTCCACCAGGGTGGTCCCGCTCTGCCGGGGCCGCAACCCAACACAAACTGCAGGGCTTTCAGAGCCGGAAAGGGGGGAAAACATCCTCATGTGGGATAAACAGAATCACTCCGAGGATCTTCTACGGAGAAATTTAAATGGAAACCACACATTAATGCCATTAATGGCAGTTTATCCGAGAATTTTCTTTATATTGCAGGATCCAAGGGCTCGAGTTCCACATTAATATCTGTTTTATGGTTCCCTCTGCCCCAGAATGAGCCGTAATTTCATTATCAATCCCAGACATCCCTGTCTGAGATGTATTTTCGGTGTTTACAAAGCTTTTCAAAACAGAACTAATGAACTGTGTGTTTTAGAGGATTCTGGGGGTTTGTGGGCAGGCCTGGTATTAGAGACACAAAGGAAATGGCAGCAATAAAGCTCGAATGCTGCCTGGTGTACAGCTCAAAGTTGCAAGCAGCAAGGGCTGTATCTTTGACAATCGTGACTCCCCTGAGCTCTCTGCAGGCAGGGAGGGCCCAGCATGAACTGCTGGCAGGAAGGAAGGAGCTCTCCGTGCTGGGGTCACGCCTGTCACCAACTCCTTGGGAACACAACCCAGCATCAGAGGGAAACGGAGCACCCCAGCAAGGAAGGGACATGTTTGACATCTAAACTCAGCCAGAAATTAGACCCTCAAATTCAATATGCACATTAACAAAAAAA
>VZRN01006820.1:333871-362953 GCA_013397935.1 Dasyornis broadbenti | reverse complement strand
AAAAAAAAAAAAAAAAAAAATAGAAAATTACAAATACACAGAATTTTTTATTTTTTTTTTCTAGAAATTCTACTTTAGTCTGATTTCTTCCATCTCTGGTTGTTTTCTGTGTTTATCCTTCCACTTTGTTTAGCTGAGGCAGCCTTTGCCTGCTGCTCCTTTGCCCAGACACGCTGCCCAGATTTCATCACCGCTAGGAACAGAAATCCCACTTACATTTCTGCTTCTGATCACTCTCAAGTCTCTGTCTCCCTCATTTTTTCACATCTCCACGTTCTGTATATCTGCGGAGATATTTGTGGTATCTCCATGTGTCTCTCTGCTATTTCATGCTTGGAATTATTTTATTTTCTCGTAGTGCAAAACCTATTCTTTCCTCATCCTCCCTACAACATTCAAACACATTCTCTTTAACATTTCTCTGCTAGTTCTTACACCCTTTCCCAGGTCTCATTATTTTCTAACTGCAGAAATATTCTGCACAGCTTCCTCAAAACCTTTTCTTTTTGCATGTAACACACACAACAATCTTTGGGCAGATTAGACTTTTATGGGAGCAAAATGATCTGCAGCACCCAGATGCAGACTGCAAATGCACGTCAGCGAGGAGCACGCGCATTAAACCCAAGCAAATCGGAGAAATGTACAGATCTTTTGGGAAAACCCTGACCTCGAACTGCCTGTGGCTGCTGAGTGCTTACAAGGCTGTGCAGCCCCAGCGTGTGCTGCACCGCAGCAGGTTCTGTTAGCAGCACCTTTGGAGGCGACAGCAGGAAGCACATTTTGCAGGATTGGTTCAGTCAGCCTGAACCAGACCCTCGAAATAGGGCGAGGATTGTGAGCTGCAGCACTTAGCAGTCATTAATTCAGTGCTCAGCTCGGATGCAGACGTCTGCACTGCCAGTGTGCGAGGTTTGGCGAGGCAGAGCCTTGCTCTGTGGGATTTCCCTCCTAGGAGCTTTTCCCTCTTTCAGCTCATCCTCTAATAAGCATTTGTCCTTGGCTTTACGGTAGAAATCCTTACCAAGACACACAAAATTTACTATTTTTGCACCAAATCAGAAGAGAGATGGCGAGGGCAGGGAGATTCCTCATTTTGCAGGAAAAACCTCTGTGCGCAGCCCCTTTTGGATCTTGCAGGTTTTAACCCAGCTCTTACCCCTGGATTATGTAAAACCTTGTCCAAGCACCCTGTGCTTCAGCCCATTTGATCATCGTCAAAGCAGGTTCAGCTTTGCCTGCACAATCACATCCTTTCCCCGGTGGAGATCTGTGTCACATTTTGTTTTAACGTGTGGCAGGCTGGCTTTTAACTTGGCCACCAGCTGCGAACACGCTCAGAATGAGGTTCTGAAGTGTGGTGGGTCTATTTTGCCAGTAATGGATGAGCTGTTTCCAGAGGAAATCATTCTCCAGGTTCGTGTGTTTTCCCTGCTTGCTGAGCTCCATAACTTCTCCTCAGTGGGCAAAGTCTTCAAAGGTCACAGTCTGTGTGCAGAGAACCTAAAATTGCTCCAAGATCTCCCTGCTGCTTGTCTGCCATCTCTGCTCTGGGGCATTCTCCTCCAGGTGAGGCGAGGCCTCATTATCCCTATCATTATTCTAGGGAAGCCAATTTAGCGATGCTTTCCCATCTGGAGCTCTCCTTCCCAACTCAAATGCAAAATCGAGTCTGAGACAGGATCATTTTATCAGATTAGGGAGAGTTCTAGGAGGGCTTGTGGGACTTTTCTCCTCAGGAAGGATTTCACATGAGGAATGGCTTTTCTTGTGTTGCTGGGCTGGATTCTCTCAGGCAAAGAACCTGCTGTTTGTTAAATTATTTTTATTTTGTATTTGCAGGGACCTGTCCAAGCTGGAAATACAGAAGAAGCCATGGAGTCTAGAAAGGGAAAATCAGCAGGAAAAGCTGTGTGGGAAGTTCCAATTCCCAACATGCAGGCCAGGAACTCTGTTAGAAAGAGGAAGCTGTGAGTCCACTCTGGGATCACAGCACAGAAACAGATCCACTCCAGGACACTGGTCTGCAGTCTTTTAAAGCTGGTGTCTCTGTGTATTCCTTAATCCTCCTGCTCCAGAGGAGATTATAATTAAATGCATCTCAGTGTTCCCAATCCAACCAGGTCATCCCAGCCTCAAAAGCAAAGGAAGGCTCTGGAGGAAGACTCAGCCTGCACCAGGCACGGTGGTGAGAGGAGAAGCAAAGCAGAGAGCAGGGGCTGGGCCTGTCCAGGTCCTGAGTAAATCTGGGCTCCAGACTCAGCCCAAAGTCATTACTTGCCCTCTACAGCTCCATCAGTTTCTTTTGGCTTTAAGCACTTGCCTCTTACAAGCCTTGCCCAAAGCCTGCTTTGGAATGCTCTCTTCACGCTTCCTCTTTTCTTTGGAAAATCCTGGCAT
This sequence comes from Dasyornis broadbenti, assembly GCA_013397935.1. Lineage (NCBI taxonomy): Eukaryota > Metazoa > Chordata > Aves > Passeriformes > Dasyornithidae > Dasyornis > Dasyornis broadbenti. Next base: position 360,553 of record VZRN01006820.1, on the reverse strand, counting down.
TCAGTTTGTGTTGGGAGCCCTGCATTGAATAAAACCCCCAGGGGAAAGAACGAAAGAAGGATTTGGTGGCAAAACACCCTTTTGTGTTGAAAGAACCTGCCCTGAATTTAGCAGAGTTTCTGCTCCCGCTTTTCAGAGGTGTTAGGGACTGGCCTCGGTTTTGTGGGAGCCTGTGGAAAGCATTTTCCTTGCAGGGCCTTTAGCCAGGAAAACCCTCCTTGGATATCCCCCTGAGCTCAAAAACCAAAATCCTCACAACCACTGATTCATGAAATAAAATGAACAAACTGAAACAAAGAGCTGAAAGAAACACTTTCAACTTATCCGCGTGTATGTCTCCATGCAGTGTCACAATTTCTATCATTAGTTTTAAACAGCCTGAGTGGCTTCAGAAGGAATTTCTGGACTCAGGATATTTTAAGTCCCTCCTGCTTACGTGATGTTGGGGTTATTTTGTCTGCCGGACTTTAAAGAATATGATTTTTATAGAGAGATATTTCATGTATTAAAATTCTTAAAAGGAGGAGTAAATAACTTGTAGGAAAAAAGAAAAAAAGAAAAAAAAGCCTGGAAACAAAACCAGTTAAATATACAGCTGGATCCACAGAGATACCTGAAGGAAGGGAGAAGTAACAGAAAAATGAAGATGTCCGGTGTGATAAATATCATTCCATATTCGCCACGCTGTTCTCCATGCACACATCACTCCAAGTGCATTTTGGCTTTGATGCTTGGTTACAGAAGTGCGCTCGTGATGGTTGCCTGTCCCGCGGTGGGTGCCAGTGCCTGCACAGCCGGGCTGTGTGAGCTGTGCCCGCGCTCGGTCACTGCGGGTCCCCGGGGCGGAGGGGAAGGGCAGAGCCCTGAGGCAGGAGCCTGGCGCAGCTCTGGCACAGCTCGGTAGGGCTTTGTCCGGAATAGCCTCGTGGGACCCAACGCAGGTTAAAGGAGCCTTGATGGGGCTGCTTGCCGGGTTTATTGAGGAATCCATGTGATAATGTTGTGATTGTCAAAACGGGCACTTCAGCTCAGCTGACCTGCCCCGATTGAATTCCTTTCCTCTGCAGAGCCTTTCCTGGGCAGCCAGGTGTCCTCAGCGAGCAGTGGCAAGGCAGGGCAGGTTCCACGTTCCTGATGGCCTCTCCGGGCACCCCAAGTGCCTCCAGGTCCGATCTGGGATGCTCTGCCTGCTCTTCCCAAAGGCATCCCCAGGACGTGGGATTTGCTCGGCTGCCTCAGCTCCCGAAGATTGCCTGGAAGTCTGCAGGGATGGCAGCATGAACTAAAGCTCCGTTCCTTCCCTGAAAGGCTGCTTCAGCCTTGGAGGGGTCTCCCCAGGGCAGTGGTGGAGGCATCACCCCTGGAAGGATTCAGGAATCAGTCGGGCACAGATCACAGAACGTTCTGAGTCGAAAGGGACCCACCCGGATCATCAAATCCAGCTCTCCAGTGAATGGCCCGGGCAGGGTTGAGCGTTTTGCTGATGCGGTTCGGTGGGCAGGGGGGGATTCAGACAAAGGCTGGGCTTGATGATCTTGGAGGTTTTTTCCAGCCTTCATGATTTGATGATTCCATGATTGATGCTTTTGCTCAAGCTTGGGCCGTGCCTGGACTGGAGCTTGTGTGGAGGAGAACGGGAGATGAGGAGCGATGGACAGGGCTGGAATTGCTGGGTGCTGCCCTTCATGGAGCTCTGCACCCACCTGACTGCACGAGAGAGAGACAGAGCCAGCAGCTCTGGCCAAATGCACCCAAAATCCCCCCAAAACGGGGGCAAAACAGCAGCTGAGCCCTCTGCTGCCCCAGCACTCAAACACAGCTCTGGGATATCCAAGAATCGCAGAATCATGGAATGGTTTGGGTTGGAAGTGACCTTAAAACTCATCTTGTCTCATCCCCTGGTTCCATCCCTTGCCGTGGCCAGGGACACCTTCCCTAGACCAGGGTGCCCAGTTCAGCTTCTCTCCTACCACCCTCAAATGCCAGTTAATTAGGGAATATCACGGTGGCAAGATTTTTGGCACAACATTCCTACTTGCAGGGTACAGGTGGCCTTTAAGGGAACGAGACCCGTGAGATTCAAAGGTTCCTTTTTTTCTGCTCAGTTTGAAGTTTGTGTTATTTTGCGCAAAGTCCTGGTGGTGCCCCGGCATTGTTAATCTGCCAACTGCAGCTCCTTGGAAACAGAGGGGCTTAAGTCTCGTCATTTAATTTAGTCCAGATTTGAAAGTTTTTTGCAGGATATCCTTTTAATTCATTTTAAATTCCTTTATACATTTTTAATTACATTATTAGAGTGCTTGTGTTGAAATTCACCTGGAGTGCTGCACGGAGATAATTAGTTAAAGCCGAAGGAGAAAGCCTGTTGTGTTTGGGGCTGTTGAGGATTACTGGAATTCAAAATATTCTGGCTCTTTAGCATCAAGATTGGGCACTAATATGGTCCAAATGCAAATCTGCAAACACAATATTAACCTGGCAAGTGTGAATGGGAAAGAACAACAAAACGAGCAAACACCCACTTTCCCTGGGAATCACAGAATGCCCCTTATTAGACCTGAAGCAGTAATGACACTCTATCTGAATCTTGATTAAAAAATTAATTGATGGCTCACTGTAAAAATAAAAATAAGAAGAAAAGGATAAAGCAAACAAGAAAAGAGTTTTTTGCAGAGCAGGAATTAATTGAAACACAATGAATTCCCAATTCCTGCAGTGTGGAACTTGTTCTAACAGCCTTAACAGCCATTTCCCACTCCAGCTCCAGAGCATGGGTCAATAAACCCTGGCAGTGGCAACACTTCCAGACACATTCCTGTTTCAAACAGTCAGAGCTCATTTGTTCTTTATTTACATTTGAAATTGAAAACAATGATGTTACATTTATGCTGTGGACCTGTAAATATTGATTTTACTTGTTTGTTTCTCTGAATTTTAGGGGGCCTCTTATTGAGCAGTGAAAGACAAGTTTGGTTTCTTCTGGTTCACCCAAGAAAGAATTGCTGCTTGGGAAAGCTCAATTTATTTTTAATTCTTCGCTCCCCTGATGACCATGCCTCTTAATTGGTATTAGCTCAGAGTTCAGAACCTCACTGCTCACCAGAGAGGGGTAAAGCACAAGTCGTGCTCCAGAATGGGCTTCAGAGAAAGGTTTAGAGATGATCTCGCTGAAAGCTGATATTGGGCCCGGTTAGGAGCTTTAATACCATTTTGCTTCCCTGGGAAAACAATGGATTTCGCTGCAGCCCGGAGCACGTGCTGCTCCGAAGCTGGCAGGATGGAACGCCGCTCAGACCCTGGTTCGTTGCACACAGGGTAAATTTAAACACGTGTTTGTTAGAAACTGACTCACTGATCCCTTAAAAAAAAAAAAAAAACAAAAAAAAAGAGAGAGAAAACAGAAAAAGAATAGAATTGTGTTTTATACAAGTCCTCAAATGCTGCAGGGAGGAAATGGGAGCAAAACAATACCTGGAATGGCAGATATGAAAATTTTAAAATCCCAAGTGCCTTGTTATTTATTTATATCTTAAGGCACTTCCAAAAAATTTAAAAATAGGTGAAATAGTAGATAAAACCTAAAGAGCAGCAGAAAAGATTTTTTGAATAGAGGACTTTGAAATTTGGACTTTTCACACAAATTTAGAAAACAGAATTTCTCTAATCAGACCTGAACACTGACATTTGGGGATTAAGCAGAGATATTTCTTCAGAATTACAGTTCAGGCATTCGTTGCTCCCTCCATCTTCAGTGAGACTCCAGCACAGGCCTCATTTGTGGTGCAGTGTTAGTGCCCAGGCTTGGCTGAGGTGACTCAGCAACAGAGGGCTCCGAATGAAGGCAAAGCCCCGATTTTCCTCTGGAAAAATCCCTTTGGTCATAAACGCGAGACTGGCCGTTGCCTTCCTTTATATATTTCCCTTGAACCTGGATTTCTTCTCTCTGGTTTTACCATCTATCCTGATAAAAAAGTTCGGGAGGAGAATTAAAGTGAAAGATAATCCACCTTTGGTGCCACACACTGTCCAAGGATAAAGATCAAACCTGGCAGAAGAGGAAATTCCCCTCTCTCCAGAGGGTGTGAGTAGCTGTATCCCACACAAGGATCTTTAAGCTGAATCTTCCTCGGGCATCAAGATACCAAGGAATCCTTGGAGACTGCCCGTGTTCCAAATTCAGGATTTATTTTATCTAGAAGTCCAAAAAAAGGCCAAAGGTCCCCTCAGAGACGAGCAGCACTCCAAGCCTCCATGGTTAAAACCCATGAGTTCCTAAACCAAATACTGGGAAATTCTGTGGGTAGCATCAAATCTTTTTGTCTTTTGAGCACAGCACCTGCAGGACTCTTACTCGCACATCATTTAAATCAAACGAAGATTGTCCAGCCCGTGGCTGCAACGTGGAGCTCGCAGAAGGACACTTAAAAGGCTCCTTCAGGGTTCCTCCTGTGTGGGGAACTTGACAGCTCCTTGTTTCCAGGCTTTCTGCTGGACCATCCAGCTGTGACTGACTGCTCTGATGGACTTGCAGGAGGAAAACAAAATTAAATCCCTTCTTCTATTTTCATTTTTCCTTGAGGTAGTTTGCTTCAGCTGTGCAGCAAAATGTCATTTACAAGGACATTACAAATTTGCAGAACAGAGAAAAACTCCTTTGGGGAGACGAAGGGACACATCAGGGATGGGGGGAATCTCCAGTTCCTGAAGGCCCCATTAGTTCCTAATGGCCTCGTCTTTCTGAGGGGCAGCGACGGATGGTGCTCCTGTGGCAGCTGAGGAATTTCAGGGAGATTTTTCAGTCTGTGCATGACAAACGCTGCGAGCCAGTAAAGCCAGGCTGCGTTTGTCACTGCTGCACTAACAACTCCCAGTAAATTTGAATTGCTGGCATGGGCCTGATTCAGGGCCTTTTAATGCCTCTGCAAGACTTGCCTGTACAGACAGCTGGAAAAGGGGGTTGCTTTCCCTTGACCTACCTTTTTTGAACGTGCTGGGTTTAGTTTTTATATTTGTGCTGAACTGAAAAGTCAGAATTTCACATCTCCATCAGACAGATCATCAATAAATTACAGCGATCGAACACGCTCACGGCTGTGCTTGTAAAAACTTCGAACCCCAACCACTCCCACTTGTTGCATGTCTAAAGTATTTTAACCCTTTGGGAGCAAGTGAAAATCATCTCTGTAGAAGCGTGACTAGAGCTGAGGTCTCACCCTCCTGCCTCAAAAGATCTGCGCAAGTAAAGTTTCTCTGGGCATTTCTGCACCATCAGCCCACTCCTTCTGTTTGGCACACCATTATTTAATTTCAAAATCGTTCCCATCACTTTGGCTGACTACAGACTGCTTTCTTGGGTCATTCTTCACCTTTTTTTTGGCCCTGACCTGCCTGGAGCACTGTTCTGACCTCATGGAGAGCCACGTACGTGTGGAGCAGCTTTGGAGCATTCCGGAGCCTCCGCTCCCAGCTTCAAACAACAGCTCAAACTTCCAGCTCAGAAGTTTGTAGCTTTGGGTGCTGGCCAAAAACGATGCTGTCAAGCAGATATAAACCATCTGCTATTGTATTTACCGTTTTTTTGGCTCTCTCTAACTCCCTGGTTTGGAGGCAAGCCCTTCAGCACAGTCCTTGAATGCTAAGCCTTGGGTGGAAGGGGCGATATCGTCACAATCCGTCAACTGAACTGAGTTCAGAGAAAGTGAAATAGCAAAACACCTCCACAGCCACCTGTGAGAGCCTGGGCCACCACACAGGGGTGGCTGCACAGCTTTGGTTCCCCCAGACTTGGAAGGAAATTGGTTTTGTGATTACAACAAAGACACAAGCACAGATTTAGAGCTTTCTCTTTGTCCTTATCGAAATTTGTATCAACGCTTCCTTAACCAGACGAAAACATTTCCAGCGTTGATCCGTGTGGTTGAAAGCTGGATCTCAGCTGCAGGCTTTCTTCAGAATGCGAGCATTTCCACCGAAGGGAAGATGGGAAATACTTTTGTGGCGGTATTTTGGCATGGTTTTGGCTCCTTTCAGGTGGGGTCGGAAAGGGGCAACACGGACCGAAGGCAGTGATGATGCTGCTGAGCAGCCTGCTGTGGCTGAAGGTGCTCATCGCAGGGGGTTGGACCGCAGGGCCTTCACGGTCCCTTCCAACCCAAACTCTTCTTTAACACAAGCACGGCGTGCTCTTGTAAATAGCCCCTCTTCGCTACACGTTCTTGTCAAAAGTTGAAAACAGCTTCCGTGGCCCAAAACCACCACCCAAACTCCTCAGCTTTTCATAAGCATGAGGCTAGAGTGAAATGGTGCCCTAAGAAGTGAAAAACTTATTTCATTCAGACAAATCACCTGGCTATCAGTTTTTGCCAGAGCTGACAGAAGGGTGAGAACAGCAGACTCAAGATGATGATTCTGGAAAATCCAAATAATAATGAAAATCCGTGAGAAGCAATAGCGGTTTAAGTAATCTGCTCCACCAGACTTTGGAGCATGCCACTCTGTAATCGCCACGAAAATAAAACGTCCGTATTTATCTGTCAACACTGCTTAATCTACAGTCAGCACCCTCAGCAAGGGCCCACATGAAATAAAGTCTGGCAGAAGCACAGAGGCTGCTTTCCATCGCACACTCCTCAAAATGTCACGGAGTGACATATGATTGTATTTTGCAGCAGAAACCACTGCTGTCCAAGGCCGGAGATTTAAACAGACATATTTATGTGGTATTCCTCATCTGGCCCATCAGCTAATTAATTTTCTGTTTTAGAAGAGTGTTATAAAACTTTGGAGAATATGGATGGATTTGTCATGGTGTTTTTATCCACTGACTCCACTATGCTTTAAGGAATCTTTTGGCTAAACAAGGACAGAGATTGGAGGCTTTTGAACTTCGAATCCTCTCCATGTCAGGAGAACATGCACAAAGCACAGAAATTATCTTGAACGCATACATTGTCTCTGAATGTAAAAGATGCAAAGCCAGAGCCCTTTGGCACCTCTGGCACTCACCAGCGTTGGGCTGGAGACTGCAGAGCCTCCCACACGATTCTGGCAAACCTGATCACTAAAAATGATCAAATCTTCCCCAGTCACGTGCAACACAACAATCACATGGGAGCCCACAACAGCTTATCTAGCAAATCTCATTTCTCACCCTCATTATCAAAGGATAAACTGCTAAAACAAAGTCTACCCACTTTTTTTATTATTATTTTTTAGGCTATGCAGTTTATCTGTATTATATTTATTATACAGTCATTTAGAGAGACGATTCACAAGAGCATAGAGTGACAGAACAAGGGGGGGTGGCATCAAACTGACAGAGAGGAGGTTTAGATGGCACATTGGGAAGGAATTCCTGGCTGGGAGGGTGGGCAGGCCCTGGCCCAGGTGCCCAGAGCAGCTGGGGCTGCCCCTGGATCCCTGGCAGTGCCCAAGGCCAGGCTGGACAGGGCTGGGAGCAGCCTGGGACAGCAGGAGGTGTCCCTGCCATGGCAGGGGGGGCACTGGGTGATCCTTGAGGTCCCTTCCAGTGCAGGCCATTCCAGGATTGTCTGAAATAAGCATGACTGGGGAGCAAAAGAGCAATTTTAAAGATGAAGTTTAAAGAAACAACTTAGCAAAACTTAGATCTACCTGAATTAAATTTCAGCGTCTGCTATAGGGCCCTTTCTTCTCCTACATTTCCAGCCCCATCTGTGCCTCTTCTCCAATCTGTGCATTTGGTGAAGGACTTTGGTGTTGAAACAGAAGCGTCTCCATCCTTTGATATCATTAAATCCCCCTCGTGCTAACGATGAGCCAGGGCAGCGCCAGGGAGCCAAGGCCCCTGCAGACGGGGTTAAATGGGCGGCAAATGCTCTGGGAAGCGCTGGAGTCACGCAGGCTCCCTCCGGGATGGCCCTACCTCAGCACTCATTTTTTAGCACTAGGGCTGGAGGTGTTTGAGCAATGTTTCATTTAGACAAATGTGCACGGAAACAGTTTTTAAATTATCGGTGTTCAGGAAACCTGTGTGGAGATAAAAGGAGGGATTGTCCAGGGACGAGATGTATTTGTGTACTCAGGCTAATCAGGAAGAAGGATTTTACTGCTGGAAAAAGGCTGAGATAAAGGCAAACAAACCCTAACAGCGATTTTATTCAGGATTTTCCTTATAAACAGCCCTAGGTACATTTTTAAAGTTATTATGAGAAACTCTGCAATGTTGGACAGTAAAGACACAGCACAGCTGCACTTTGGCTTGTTGCTAACCACCCCTTGTACCAAAGAAGCTGAATCTTTGTCTGTTCTTTGTTTTCTAAAGAAGGTAAAAGAAACGCTGGAAGTTTCATCTCAGGAAAGCCTTTTCCATTCTCTAACCATGTTAGATTCATCCCCAAACACTTTTCTGCGCCCACAGAGCGGTAAATCACATTCACTGCTTGTGCAAGGCACAATACATCCCCCACACTCCACCTGGTAGATCAACACTGCATGATTGTTTTATTAACACTAAAATCATATTATTAATGAACAATATCAGCAGCTTTATGCTGATACTGATTGATTGCGCTTCTGTTTTGGAAAACAGCCGACCTCCAGCAGCGGATGAGAGCAACATTTGGTGCTGGCGTCTCTCCTGCAAAGCCCACAAATAACTTGGTATGGCAGATAATTATCTGACAAAGCCAATCAGTCATTAATCTCTTGGGACATTCCATCAGACCGCTCTTTCACAGAAGTCAATCATTACTAATTTTGGTTTTTGCTGGTTTTCACCGGACAGGCTCCCTGATGTCACCACTCAAAATCTGGGTGAGCTAAATCAGGAGCTGGCCTCAGCCTGCCCGATTAAATCCATTGGAGCTGCTCCATTTTCATTAAATCCAAACGTTTCTAAAGTTCTGAAAGGCTTAAAGGGAAATGTGTGCAGAAAGTTGTTCCAAAAATTCTATATGTAATATGGAAATGTTTGTAATAGGCATTTAATGCTTGGTGCAGAATCAAGTGGGTTTCAGTCCAAAGAGCAGAAATTTAGTTTGAGTTCTGAAGATACACAGAGAGAGTCAAAGTAAGAATTATTAAACACTCATCATAGAATTGATCCATAAAGTAGTGGAGAAAACTTCACAAAAACTGTTCCTATTCTCAGAAGAACACTTCCATATTAATTTTCTTCCAAAATAGGTCACTCTTTGTTATTAAATAACTATTGCTTGCTTGATTTCTTTTTTTAGAGGAAAACTACAAGGCTGACATGAAACTTGGGAGGTATTTTTGACTGGAATGTGCTTTAAAATGAGACCTACTTCTATTCCTTCTAGCTCTTTTCTATTTCTTGCACCAGTTGCTCTGGGTGAACTTCCAAATTCAGGAGGAGATGATGCCCTCATTTATTCCCTCTTGCTCTGGGTTGGTTGCGGAGCCTTCTTTTCCCCACTCTTCATTCCCATCACCTTTTCAAAAGGAAGTGGGATGAAAGGGGTGTATTTATGGAATCCTTTGTGATTTCTTATATATTTTTAAAAACGAGTGGAACACTGGATCAGACCCATGGGCGCACGCCTGCAGGCAGACTGAGGAGCAGGAGAAGGCAAACGTTGACAAGTGGACAGTGCAAGGTTTGACAGCATCTCGAGGTCAGGGGTTATTTTTTACCCAACAAAGATGCAAGAAATGTTCAAAACGCTGAATTCAATGAGATGCACAGACTCACTGATTCTGAGTGTGAATGTATCAAAGGAGGCTTTGGATGGAGATCACCTAAGCTGGGGGCGCTCTCCAAGGGCCCTGCAGGAGATGCTCAACCTCCAGGCCACGTACAGAGCCCGAAGCTCAGCTCCTCCAGTGACCCTGGGCACTGGGACCCACCCGGCGCTGCCCCTCTGTCCCTTTCCCCACCTCCCGCACCCCACAGGCGACGCCCCAGCTCCATCCCAGAGGGGCAGCTCCCCCGAGGAGGGAATGGATTTCCACGGGCAGCTCCTCCCTCTCCTCATCCCGGAGCCTAAGTCCATCCCTGCAAGGATGGCACCCATGGAAACCATGGAGCTGTAGAGTTTTCTGGCCCAGGTTTCTGACGAAACGGTGGCAAAGTGTTTCCCATGTCTCTTGTAAAAGCGGCGGTTACGGGATCTGCTGCACTTTAGCTCGCACTGAAACACCCGCTCGTAGAAGTTGTTGGAAAAGCCTGCACGCAGCCATTGCCACGTGGTGGTTTCGGCCTCATAAACCCCGTTAGCGTTCACTTTGCTTTGCCCAACTGCAGGCCAATTAATTTTCCTTTAAATGAACTTCCCTGTGCAGGAACACAAGATCCCCAAGGGTGCAGTACGTTGCTTGCCCGCCTCGTTTGCTTCCCCAAAGGAGCTGCAGGCACTGGAATCCTCAGCACAGCTGGAAATCTCCAAAGCTCTTTAGGAGAGGTGGGCTGCAGGTAGGATGCAATCCAAAACTTCTCCTAAACGCACCGGGATTGAGCCCTGAGGAAAAAATCCTTGCAAGTTTGGAAGGGAAGCTGAAGTGCATTCCCTGCCTGTGTCAGGAGGCTGGAATGAGAAGATCTTTAAGGTCCCGTCCAACCCAAACCGTTCCATGATTTCATGACGTGTCCTTTACCAGAACCCTCCAGGGTTTGTGTTAATTCCAGGTGTTGTCAGGGCACCTTTATGAACGGGGGACACGCCAGGAGGTGAACAAGGACCTGGTTTTTTGTACCTCAGCCATGCAGAGGTGATTGCAGGGCATCCACATGGCTCCTCTTCTGCGCTTGTTACAGCTACACCTGGCCCAAAATATTTATTGGATGTAGTATCCCAGGAATTATACGGCCCCAGAGACGGCAGAGCTGGTGTTTCTGCCAGGGTAAATTATGTTACAGCTAAATAATGCTACAGCCCAAAGTTCATTGTGCTACAGGAAGTGTGGGAAAAGGTTTAAAGGGATCTTTGCTTTCCCAGAGGATCCATGTTTCTTCACCTTCCATCTTTGCAGTCTAAAAATGTTATCTCTATTACCTCAACAATCTTTTTTAAAGGCTTTGCTGGTTATTTCTGTGTGCCTGTAGGTTTTGGTGGCTTTTTTCCTCTTTTATGTGTGCTTGAAAAATGAATAAAAGCTGTGCAATAAAAGACATTTCATTAATAAAAGCTTTTCAGATCTTTATTAACCACTAGTGCCATTAGTCAGGCACCAGAAAAAATATTCCTCACGGTCAGAATTCCCAAGCTGATTCTCTGAGACAGCAAAAAATGGAAAAAGAAAATACTGGAGGAAAAAAAAGGGAAAATTCCAAGCTGCTGCCTTTGCTGCCTCATGATTGTGTTACTTACATTTATGTGATGAAAACAAACACTCCCTGCAAATGTAAAACACCAGGATCTGAAGGCAGAGTGCTGGTGCCTGGCCCACATGGAACCATTTCCATCACGGTTATTGCCAGCACACCCTGCTTTCCCCTCCTGTTTCGGATATTTGTGACTAACCATGCACTAAAGAACTTCACACAAATGCTTCATTAAGGAACTTTTGATTAGTCATGAGTGCTCTACGGCCACCAAGAGATTTGCTGAATATTAAAAACTTTTGCTGTTCCATCTTACCACGAAAAAGATTGGCATATTTAATAGGAACAAACAATCCCATCCTTTTCTACGGTCATCATTTTGGAATCCAAAATCCAGCATCCCACTAAGAAATATTTGTCTAAACTTTCTACTCTTGGATAACATTTTTTCATCCTCGTTGTTCACATAAACACAATCTTTGTTTCCAAAACACTGTGAGACACAAAGCCATCTCTTCACTTGGGATCACCAAACTATTTTGGGGCCGTTCCTGAAGCCCTGGTGAGGCTGTGCAGCACAACATTCTCATAAACACTTTGCAACTGCCCTGCAAAGCCACTTTTCTCTTCACATCTGCACAGGAGCTCTCTAAGGGTGCAGGGGAATTCCTGAAAACATTGTGTTCTTTAAAGGAGCAGAGATCCCAAAGGTTTGATGTTCCATGAGCTGAAGGCTAAGCTTCGTGTGAGCTGGTTAACATGGCAAAGTTAACTACACAAGCATGAATGGCTGGGGTGTTTTGGGGACAATAATTCCAAAGAAAATGGATCCTAAGTTGTTGAGGACTCAGACTTGGACTTCGACCTCTGGCACAGGATTTGGTTTCAAATGGACTGAGAGTCTTATGACGATTCTTGCCATGAGGGTTGAAGTCTGAAGAGAAGAATCATAGGAAAAACACTGAGAGGAAAATATTCTGGTGCGCCGGAACTGAAGGTTATATTGAGGTTCAACAGGATGAAGAGCAGTGGTTTTGATAAATTATTCTGAATACTTCAAGCAACCCTGCTTTGTAAACAATGATTCAATTACAGCAAGGAAATGAACCCATTTGATTTCTCCTGCTGGTTTTCCTTCCTAGAAGACTTCAGGCAGCCCTGATGGTGCTCTCTGACCCTTTGTACCGAATGAGAAGGACAAAACTGAGCTGTGCTTCGGAGGGGTTGCTGGAGTTGAACTCACAAATGAGAGACACCTCATTCCTGCAAAAGCAGCAGCTGATTTCCCGCTAACTGGGATCATTTTCTCAGGTTCAGTGGAGACACTCCTCATTCATATACTTGGGGCAAAGGAAGGCCCACAGTGTTTGCAATAAACTTTGGGTCTTGCCTGCAGATAAAGCAGCCACTATTACATTTGCAGCAGGAACAGCCATGGCCTCTATCCCATTGATTTTCCATGCTGCTGCAGATCTGGAATATTGTCTGCTCCTGCCCAGCTGGAGGTGTTCGCTGAATTTCTGAGATTTAAATATTTATTGCTCTTTCAGTAATTTCTCAAAAGTTTCTCCTAGCTTTTCAACTTGTCTGATCTCCACCTATGGGGAGGGAAACTTTTAAAGCTGCCAAAAGCCAAAGTATTTTTAGAGAGGGCATCATGTATTGATTATTGCCAAATCTCAGTGGACTAAGACACTATGTTATTGTCAGCATTTTTTATTGCTGCCACTGCTTTTTCTTTTTCACCTTTAATGGTTACAAGTGACTCTAATATATTTTAGACCAAACTCTTCTATCAGCTAGAAGCCACTGAGAACTTTTCATAAGAACCACATCCAGCTTCAAGAGACAGAAAAATGAATATATTTGCTGTGTTTCTGTTTCCATCACCCACTGCAGAGAAGAAGAAATGCTATTTCGGTTTGTTTTGACAAGCAGAGAGAATAATCTCGTTCTTCTCTTGATCTTGCTATCCCTTCACAGATTACAGTTATCTCATATGTAATGTAAAAATCTTATAGAAATTGAAATGCGTGAAGGGTAGACAGGAGCACATCTCTCAGGGCACATGGAAACAGGAATTTGTCAGGGGAATTGGGCCCAGAAAACACAGGGATAATTTGTGAATGACAAAGATTCTGCCCATCTGGAAAATGTTATGAGAAGTTCAATTTGATGCACATCTCAAAGGCAAAGCCCTCCTTGTTCTGCTCCCTTCTCTCTGCGGCTTGGCCAATCTTTGCACTCTCAAAACCAACTCTGCACAGAGCAAGGGTCAGGAAGAAGTCATCAGGTCTTGGGCCCAGACTGTTCATGGTCCTGTGGGAGCGGCTGAGGGAGCTGGGAAAGGGCTCAGCCCGGAGCAAAGGGGGATCAGGGGGAACCTTGTGGCTCTGCACAGCTCCTGACAGGAGGGGGCAGCCGGGGGGGTCGGGCTCTGCTGCCAGGGAACAGGGACAGGAGGAGAGGGAACGGCCTCAGGCTGGGCCAGGGGAGGCTCAGGGTGGACACCAGCAGGAATTTCCCCATGGAAAGGGAGGTCAGGGATTGGAATGTCCTGCCCAGCGAGGTTTGGAGTTCCCATCCCTGGAGGTGTCCAAGGAATTCCTGGATGTGTCCCTCAGTGCCCTGGGCTGGGGACAAGGAGGGGACCGGGCACAGCTTGCACTCAGTGATCTTGGAGGGCATTTTGGCCCTTAATGATCCTGTTATTCTGTGATCTTCATGTCCAGCAAAATTTTATTTCTATATTTATCTCCATGAAACAGCTTTTTTTCTCTCGTACTTTAGTTTATTCGAGAAGAGAAGATCATAGCAGAGATGTTCTCCTTTACTGATGCCATAATTTGGCACAGACCCTGACATTGAGCAGACCCTTTTTCAGATCCTGGTAGCACAATTCTGTTCCCAAACAGACCCAGATAACCAAGGCCACTGCTGATGAGAGGCTCACCCGTGGTGTTGCTGTCAGAGGAAGGGCAGTGTGACACGGGTCAAGCCAGCCACGGCTCGTGTGAGAGAAAAGGAAAATGAAGTGCAAAGCCCAGCTTACAGCGTCTCCAATAACGAACCTGCTCAGCTCACCGCTCTCTCTGATGCGAATATTCGGGAGGCTGGGGCTGAACCTGCTGTGTTCCAGCTGTGGGCACAGCATTCCTCCCTGCAGCCTTCGTAAATGGGGTTTGGATTGCTTCTGCTGCTCTCTGTGGGTCAGAGCAGGGTGGGGGTGGTGTGACCGATCGAACAGGAGCCCCAGCACGGCCACATTTCCTGCTGCAGCTTGGGACGTGCCATTGCTGTGCCTCGGTGTCTCTGGGGCGGAGCAAAGGTGCTGAGGGAGTCCCTGGGAGAGGAGCAGGAATGCTGCAGCTGCTTCCCGGTGCACGTGGAGGGAGCAGGATCCACTCCAGAAATGAGGCGTGAGGAGAACGGAGCTCCACTTGAAAGGGCTCTAAGAGAACTTGCAACTGCTCAAGTTACTGGATCAGAGGGTGGTGGGAAGGAAAGCAGATCCTCAGCTCCGTGCCAAGGCAAATCCTTGGAAAACAGGATGGGAATTACCCATCCACTCTACCAGCACTGGAAAATACTCCCTCTCCTCTCCTCTCCTCTCCTCTCCTCTCCTCTCCTCTCCTCTCCTCTCCTCTCCTCTCCTCTCCTCTCCTCTCCTCTCCTCTCCTCTCCTCTCCTCTCCTCTCCTCTCCTCTCCTCTCCTCTCCTCTCCTCTCCTCTCCTCTCCTCTCCTCTCCTCTCCTCTCCTCTCCTCTCCTCTCCTCTCCTCTCCTCTGGTGTTTCCTGTTGCTTGAGTACAGGGAAGCACGGAATGAGAGCTGGAGCTGTGCAAGCACCGAGGATTTTAAAGCCCATGTGCTGGTCTTCAGCGGCTCCGGGGAGCCCCTTTCCAACAGCCCTGCCAAGCCCACACCTGACACTGGCATCCTGCTCAGCCCTCAGAGGAACCCAGGTTATTTTAACCAACTTCTGGGCAAAATCTCAACTCTTCCGTGAATTCTCCACACCCAGAGAGCAGTTCCAGAGTCATGGATCACATTGTGAGTGTCCTCCCTAAACTGCCTAATGACAGCACAGGAAGCAGGACAATACTGAATTTGCTCTGCATAGTTCTCCTTTCTGCATTTCTTACACACAAACTTTGTATAAATAACATTATTTTCTCTCTTTTTTTTTGCCTTTGCTTGTTATTCCCAGTGGTTTGTTTTTAGTGCTACTTTGCCATTCCTTACAAGTTTCTCTGTGCTGTAATTATGCCAGTCTGCTTTCCAAATATACTTTTTCCTGGTACTGAAATAGAAAGGTTGGGAATGCACGAAGAAAGGGGGAATAATTTTCACAGAATTATTTTGGCGACTTCAGGGACTGCACTCAGTGCTTTTACAGCTTTCCATAGATTTTCCTTCTCCCTCCACTTGCACAAATTTGGAAATCACTCAGCCAATCTGACATCCTGAATGTCCCAGCCTAGGAAAAGAGCCTGCTGTGCGTACAGGAGCGGGTATTTCACACCAGACAAGTGGTTATTGTCAACCAGGCTGGGAATAACTTGCCTGAACACTTCCAAGCTGGCTCCAGCACTGTATATGCAACAGGAGCAGTGATGGAGTAGTTACAATATTTCTCCAGCAGCACAGCTCCCTGCAGACGTCAGCAGGTTTTATCAGGCTCCCAGGGAATGTTCCGACTCTTTATTGCACTGGGGAAGTTCTGCCTCGAACAGCTCAGGCCAGATTAGGCTTTTCAAAAGCCCTGATGCTTTCATTTTATATTTTAATGCTTTTTGACTAGCGGGGCTGAAGGGTTTCTTGGCAAATTTTTATCAGAAGCGAACAAAGAGGCAAAATATTTCCCAGAGACTGCTCAGAGGTCCATAATTTTGTATAATTTGGGGGCTGAAATGTGCAAACAACATGATTAGGCAACACAACAAATGCCATGTAAGATAAAACCCCCAAGAACTGAGTTTCTAATATTCTGAGCAGACTTTGGGGCTGCTGATATTTAAAGCTATAAACTCCAGCTCTCTTAAGATAACCAAGAGAAATCCGCTGCAGCTGCCTGCACTGAGGTGCAGATTCAGGGCTATCTCCTGTAAAATCTCCGTTCATCAGTATGGGAGGCCAGCTCTCCTGCCTCCGCTCGGCACTCTCCCTGCAGCAAGGTTAGACAGCGGCATTAGAATTTCATAGTAAGATGTGGTGAGGCACAGGATGAGCACTGCATTCCGGAGACGTGCAGGGCTGCTTGGAACTGAAGGCACAAGGAGGTGCCTCCCATCAAACGATGGCAAATTACCCAGCCCAGCTCAAATCCTGAGCAGAACCTGGTGCAGCAAAGGGCTCCAGCTCCAGCCCAGCCTTTCCCCGCAGAGCACGGGTTTCTGTGGGCAGCTCTCAGCACCAGAACCTGCCAGCTGATTTGGAGAGGGCTCTGCTGCGTGGATGTTTGTTGAAACTAAAACCAGAAGAGTTTAGCAAGAGCCGTCCATTTCTCCTGGCACAGGCATCAGCTCCCACATTCGCTGCCCTCTCTCCACAGCCCTGAGCAGGGCTGAGCCTCTGCTCCCTGCCAGCCCCTTGGCCTCTCTCGGAGCCCTCAGCCCCGGTGCTGTCGCTGTGCCAGCCTGGGGAGGAGATGTTGCTGCCAGAGCAGCTTCCCGGGGCTACGTGACCCAGGGCATGGCGTTTCTGCCATTCCCTCGATTTCCCGCTCGCCCCGGTCCCAGGATAACGCTCTCAGCACTCCCAGCACAGCAGGGACAGTAATCAGATATCTGACTCCATTTCCTTCCAGGCACCTGCTTGAAGCAGGATTAGAAGGATAACGAGCTAAACCTTCCCCTGCCAGGTCTGCAAGAGGAGCTTACAGTCCAAATATTGTGTCCCACACACGAGCCAGGATTGCACTAATCCCAAGGATGGCAATTTACTCTCACACACCAGATTAAAAATGAGTAAACAAATAAATAAAAATCCATATTTTGAAGTCATAGCCCAGCAGGGGATCTCCCTAGCTGTCACCCTGGGCTTGGCAGTGTCACACATCACAGTTTGGGAGGTGGGGAGAAGTTCGGATTGTCCCACCACGGGGGTTGTTTCTGTCCACCACTCCTGACACAAACCCTCAGGAGCAGGATGGAACCGCTGAGATCTCTCAGGTTTGTGAGACCCTTCTGCAGCATCTCGTAGGATATTACTGACATCACGGAATGAGTTGGGTTGGCAGGGATCTTAAAGCTCCTCTCATTCCACGCCCCTGCCACGGGCACCTTCCGCTGGCCCAGGTTGCTCAGAGCTCCATCAAGCCTGGCCCTGGACGCTTGCAGGGATGGGCATGAAGATCTCGATGCATCCCTGAAAGCAGGGGATTCACCCATTCGAACAATAAGAAACTGCTCCAAAGTAAATGAAACCAATTAGGAATAAAGGGCAGATCTCAAGGGTGTTAAATCCAGATTATCCTCCCCAGATGAGGACTGGAGGCAGCTGATGGCAAAAGATTTTGGTCTCTAACTTCTCAATTGAAATGCCCTGGCTGAGCTGGTGGCTGCATTATAAC
Organism: Dasyornis broadbenti; assembly: GCA_013397935.1. NCBI lineage: Eukaryota > Metazoa > Chordata > Aves > Passeriformes > Dasyornithidae > Dasyornis > Dasyornis broadbenti. The sequence goes on along the minus strand of VZRN01006820.1, from coordinate 342,717 downwards.
ACTATTTACAGACACTGCGTGAAATCACTGGCATAATAAATCCAGGGAACGAGCTCCTGGAATCGAGAGGGAAATTCGCACTTCATTGAATTCGGTGTCAGCTTCCATTACATTCAAAGGGACAGGAGAGTCTTCACGGGGTTACTGAGCATCTGTAAACACTTCCAAGCATGCCCCAAGTTACAGGTTTATTTTTCAGTTCCTAAAACTGGCCAGGCAGAGAAACGTTTATTTCTTATTACAGAAACAGGATATTAAAGAGGAATGAGATGAGAGGTTTTGTAAGTGAGCAAAAACATCCCAAAAATTGTTCTAAATATTATGAAATCTGGGGTGCTACACAGTTCAGGAACCTCATTGGGTGTGGGGAGCATAATCCAATATGTCTTGTGCCGCTTCTTTACAGTTCTTGGCAGCACATTTTCAGTCCAGGGTGGCCTCAGAGGCACTCGCCACCCTCACGTTTCAGGTCTGATGTGCTTCACGTTGAGGCTCTGGAGTGACGGACACGTTCACAGAATCACCAAGTGGTGCAGCTTGGAAGGAGCCTCCAGAGATCACTTGGTCCCACCCTTCTGTCCGAGCAGCACCACCCAGAGCCAGCTGCCAAAGCCAGCTTGGGTGGGACTTCAGGCAACTTGATCCGGAGAGGGCCACCCCTGCCCGTGGCAGTGGGGTTGGAGATGATCTTTAAGGTCCCTTCTGACCCACAATGTTCCATGAGTCTGGACTGTGTCTACACAGCTTTAGAGGAACTTCAACAATGAGGACTCCACAACCTTCCTGGGTTGGTTCCAGCGCTCAGCCACCCTCGCAGTGAATCCGTGTTTCCACCCTCACAGTAAATGTGCATTTCCCGATGCTCCTGGGTTTCGGGTTTTGCCCACGGAGCTCCTGTCCTGGAGCACCACTGGAACGAGCCCGGCGCTGTTAGGTTTGCACCCTCCCTTCAGTGATTTACAAACTGATCACACCTCAGCCTGCCCCTCTCCAGGCTCAGCAGTCCCAGTTCTCTTTGGGGACACTGCTTCCTCCTCATCAAAAGGCAAATTGCCGTCTCCTCTCCAGGAAGGGGCAGCAGGATTGCTGGGGTTTGTATTAATTAATCACAAATTTGAGATGAGAAAAAAACCCTGCCTATGATGGGGTTAAAAGAGCTCCTGTTCAAATAAAGCTTCTTGCTTAAATAGCACAGGGAGAAAAGAGGAGAGGAAAGACAGGTGAACATTTCAGCGAGAAACCAAATTTAGAGTCTGTGCCTCTTCCAGCAGAAATAGGAGAGGCAACTGTGTGTGCTGCAAAAGTGAGGCTGGCACCTCACCCCTTTCTAAATCTTCCTGGGGAAGGTTCTGGTCAGCAAAGCATTGCAGTTCTGGGGCGTGTGTGACTTACACATTCAGCCTCAGTAATAAATAAATGCTTAATTGTTCTGGAGTCTGTGCATGCCTGAGACAAAGCTCAACCCAAGGATCCGCCGCTGGAAGAGCTGGGGCTGGCTCAGCTGGTAAATTAGGGTTCGCTTTAAAGCCCACAGACCTCGGCTGAGAGGCTTTCAGACTTCAGTGATCCTTAGATGAGGTTTCTAGTGCAAAATATTGAAGCATTTGGCAGCAAACACATCTTAGAGAACGAAATCGGAGGATGGCTGAAAGTAAAATCACAAAGTCTTCTTAAATCGTGGGGTTTAATTGCTGTTCAGAGCTCAAAGGGCGAACACGAGCTGGGGAAAGGGAAAGCTGCTCTGGGCTGAAGCTTCAACAGTTATAAACAACTTGGAGTGGTAGGAAAGGCAGAATGAAGAAAGAATTAAATAAATTGCAGCTGAATTCTGTGTATGGGAACACCCTGACTGGCAACCACTGTGGAAAAGTCACCTTGTCTTTTTTTTGTTTTTATCATAAAGCAAAACGATAGAGAGGAATTGATTTTGCAAAATTCCATAACATGAATGGAATAACAGCCCAGCAACACGGAGAGGAAAAGCAAGGAACAGAAAGGAAAGGGTAACAAATACATGAGTAAGTGAAGCCTATCAGATGCAATTTGCTACAGGGATTCAAAAGAAAAATAGAGAGGTTACTTGGTGCTTACTGAGAGATATTAATTAATGGCAAAGGAAAATTACCTAAGTGTTCTCGTTATGTGAATTTGGACTGAAACTGGAGATTAGAAAGTGTCACGGCCAGGTGAGCTCTGGATCCTGATGTAGACAAAAATGGATGTGTTCTTGCTGGATGTGTTCATATGATGTAGTGTGGTGGATAATCTAAATATTGACCAGGATAAACGTTACACACACACACACGGAAGGCTGCTTGATTCGAGGGAATGGTTCTCTCTGAAGATTCCCCTGACAAATGAGTTTTTCCCTTGCTATTGCACATTTCAGGTCAGTCACAAACGCAGGTCTGAAGTTCGGGAGGGGTTCAGTGTGGTTACTGGAGATGTTGCACCTCAGGCTGGAATATTGGATGGGACCGAGTGCCACCAAAGGAAGCAACAAAAAGTTTTCCTTCCTAAAGGAGGTGGAAGAGGAGGAAAACTGCAGTGCCAGCAGCTCTGCCCCCTCTGTGGCTGTGCCTGGCAGGTCTGGGATCTGCCATCAATCAGGGAGCGAGCTGCTGCTGTGGCTCGGAGTCACTGCAGCTCTCAGATCCCTGGCTGGGGGACCATAAAGGGAAGCCAAGCAGACGGGCCCTGATTCCCAAACAGCACCGGAGAAGTTCCATAACTCAAACAGAAGCACCTTGGAGCAGCGCACGTATTTATTGCAAACCACAACTCATTTCTTTGTGTTTTATTTCACAAATTCTCCATTACTGGCTTCAGTTACGGCGAAATGGCCTCCTGTATTTCAAAGTATTTCAGGCTGATCTTGTGCTTGGCTTTCCTGGGTCGAGAAACCTTCAGACAATTGAACAATCAGATTACTGAGGAGCTGTTAAGTGCCTTGTGATGCAAGGAAGTGTGAGCTATTTAAGAGCTAATGTGAAAAATGGCAAATTATATGCTACCAGCTAGGTCTGAAAGGGAGAAAAGGAGGAATAAGTCAATATGATTAGACAGGACTATATTCAATAAGCACAGTTTTGGTTTGAAATTGTGCAAGAAGAATTTTATTCCTTAGCAGATTTTCCTTTGGATTATAGCAGATACCTCTGCTCTGCACGACACGCTTTGCCTTTGCAATCCTCCTATTTATAAGAATGATCTGATTGAGAAGAATTGCATGCACAGAAATGAGAACTTCCTTTTTTTTACACTGTAGATATTAAAATGGATTCTCTGTATTAAAAACTACAAAGATTATTCATACAAGAAGTGCCCAATCAATCATTTTTCAAGCAGAAACGCTGTCAAAAAGAAAAATGCTGCATTAATGATCGTTCTTTGGCAACTCTGCCCAGGTTTCTCTGGAATGAGAAGTTGTTGAGTTCATTTGAGTGGACACAGCACAAAGCCATTACTTTAAGCAGCTGGTAACTTTGGCCAACGGACTAAGTGAGCATTTGCGCAGAAAATCGGAATAAAATTAACTGCAATGCCGGGTTTTTGCTGCATTTTATTGATGAGGATTTAACAAGTCCTCAGTTCTGAACTAAATCTGAGGTTAAAATGTAAATATTGAGAGAAGAATTCCCTCAGCACCAGCCGGGACACAGGAGGTTTGAACAAGCATGTCCTTCTTTTGTACAAATTCTGGAGAAACCCAGCAGTGTCAGAGCCTTCCTGGTGGAATAAGAGGCTGTTTGGAATTCTTAGGGGTGTCCTGGTCACAGTAAATCCATCAAATCCAGCTTCCAAACACTGAGGTGCTGTTCCAGCTGCCAAACTTTCGCTCCCCAGTCCCAAAAATGCCCCAATGCCATAGAACCGTCATTTCTGGATTGAAAGTGAACAGCCTGCGTTTATCTTCCGAAGCTCTTCCACTCTGGAACATATTTAGGTTGCACTGAGAGTAGGAATCTGGCTTAGAAGGGAGTGGGAGATCTGCAGTGCAGAATGTTCAGAATTCATGGGCCGTGTGCTCATAAAGTGAGGGAAGCGTTATATCAGAAAATACTTCTGTATAATATAAATACAAAATATAGCAGAAACAGTGTTTTTAATAGAATGTTCAGTATGGAAATATAATCAATGTTTATTAATATTGGAAAAAAACCCAAGTGTTTGTGGTATTAAAAATGGAGTCAAGAGAATTTGCCAGATTGCCCAATTTCCATCGAAATTGAAGTCAATGACAAACTGTTAAGATATTTTCATGAAGCCCAAAGGATTGCAAGGAAAATGGGAAAATACTTTTAATTAAAGCATTTTCAATCATTATCTATATATTTACAGAAGTAGCTGTACCCTAGAGAAGGAGGGCAAGTATTTGTATGAAGGAAGGTGAAGAAGGTCACAAAAATTGCACATTCTGTGGAAAATGGGGAATATGGGCACTGTAATTAATGGATCAAATTGCCAGGGAATTGCAGAGAGGATCAGAGGGTAAAAAGATAATTAGCAGATCAAAGGGTAAGAAGCCAAGTGGTGAAATAAAGTGCTAGTAATAGAGACAGCTAAAGAGGAATTATTGACCAATAATTGTATTGCTTTCGGCAATGTCTGCTCTGATGGAGCCATTCTTAAGGAGGGTTTTAATGGACTAATCTGTTTTTATAAAAGTGCAGTTATGAATGTCAAATGCCATGAATTCACTGCAGTGCTCTGGCCGTAACCTGGCTTTTAGTGATGCCGGATGAATTTTGCCTTTTTCTTTTATATGTTTGTAGTCTTCCCTGTACTTTCCCCTACAGTTTCCCTGCACTTTCCCCTGTCCTTTTCCTTGTACTTTCCCCTACAGTTTCCCTGTACTTTCCCCTCCCCTTTTCCCTGTACTTTTCCCTGCCCTTTTCCCCGCCCTTTTCCCCGGGGGGCACAAGGCCCCTCTCCTATCCTGGCTCTCCCTGGGAACCAAGGTTGAGAACGAAATCTTCCAGACACATTTTCATCAACACGTCCAACAAATCCCAAGGCTGGGGTCTCCAGAGGAGGGGCTTGACCTGGGGGAATTGCATCAGCACTCATCCTCCTAATTGGTGCTTTTGATCAGCTCTGCTAATTGCCTCAAACCTATCGAACTGCATTCACCGCTGTGGGGCTGGGCTTTTGTGGATGTTCTTCCATAACTGCCCCTGGAGCTCCAAGAAAGATCCACTTTTGTGTTACCTCCTCTACTAAAACTATCTCGAGTTTCATTCTAGGCTGAAAAAGGCAACTTTAGGAGTTTGTAACCAATGCCAACAGGAAAGAAAAGGAATCAGGGCTGCGGTGCTTGGATACGTGGTCAAGGGATCCTCCTTTAAATGGAGAGAGAACACAGAGTGGGATTTTCAGGGATTTTGGCATTTTGTTCTTGGCTCAACAGAAATTGCAGAGTTTATTCTGGAGTGGGTAAAATGCTGGACTAAAGCCTCCCCTGCTCTGAGTTTTCTTCCCTTCCCTGCAGGCTGAGTTTTGTCTGAGATCCCTCTCTGCACTCCGCACTAACAATTCCTGCACTTGGGAGCTCCTGGAGAGGTTTGCTGTCAAGACCCCTCTCTGGAAAGGAATTTTTGGATATGTTGGTCTTAATATTTGAAAGAAGAGATCCTCTGAGTGTGGATAAGGATGGGAAATGCTCCAACCGATCAGATTTGTGGGACAACACCACAGATGTGTCAAGAGCCTTGGTGAGGGAGCAGAGGATCCTCAGGTGGACTGAAGACACTGCCAGTTTTTCCAGGGATTGCCAGAGGGTAATCCCGGGTTCTGCTTCCGTTTTTCAGAGTCCATTTACTCACAAATAACAGCAACATGGAATGTGGAAAGGAAATGGCATTTATAGTTGGCACCTAATGGGTTTTTCTCTGCCAAGAGGAGCAGGTAAATACAATTTCTTCACATCTTTGCTCTCCCATTTAACTCATCATTAAGAGAATCTGGGGGGAAAAAAGTATTTTCTAAGGTGTGGACTTTTTTTTCCTAAATAGTAAATACCTCCCAGATTATTAAGTGATAGGGAAGATTGAAAATGTCACTCAAAGGAGCTCTTGTGCTTCTGCTGAAGGCAATGACAAAATTTTAATTAACTGGAAGTCACCCAATGATCTAAAAGTGGGAGTGCTGTGTCATTCCTGGAGATGGATACAGGAGTTTTATGGAACGGAGGCAATGGTGAGTGTTTCTGTACAGAATTGCAGTTTTGGTTTTTAATAATCATTTTTACAACCAGAATTCTACCCGCAGTGAGAGCTCTAGGGTCAAGCTCTTTTTAAGAGCAGAGGTGGGGAAAATTCTAACTGTGCTCATCGCTGTGTACTGAAAATGAAACACGAAGTGGGATGAAGTTCTAGCTAAAAAAAAAATATGCTGAATGATAAAAAAGCAGCGTGTTTTTTTTTTCTGCAGATATAAGTCTTCATTAAAAATAAAATAATTTAAACATTTGCTTTAGGTCATGAAAAATGAGGCATGGTTAAGGTTATTTAACGACTGATGTAACTTCCCCTAGCAGTACCTAGAAAATTTATATTTCTGTCATGATTGAGTGAGAAAAGTTTAATATTTCAGCGGTATCACTTGGGATGTGTCATTCCAGCTGGTGCTAAATCCTAAATAAGGCCCTTGTGCACTAATTTCTAAACAATTCTTGATAAATGATCCATCACATCTTTTGCTGATTTTCTGGGTTAAAACCGTAATTTTCCCACATCCAAGGTGATCAAACCAGATCAGTGTGGAAATGCAGTTGAGATGTAACTCCTTGGTGAGCAGAGGCGCTGCCCAGGCTGTGCTGCACAGGCTGATGAGGAGATGAAACGTCCTGCAAGGAGGAATTGCATCTGCAAGGCTGGGAGGCGTGGTGAGAACTCCTCTCTGCCTGCACGCTTTCACCACTGCTCAGTCTGACTGAGGACTTACCAATATTTTAGAAATTAAAGAAATTAACCCCAGCACAAATTTAATTAATCCCAAACCTCCAGGAGCACCTACACCTTTCACACATGGTTCTATTAATAGTGGACAAAACAGTAACTGCTGCCGCCAGGGCATTTGTTAAAATGGAACAGTCAGAAAGAGCAGGAGCTGGTGTTGTTTTCCAGGCGAATGTACGGATTTGGAAGGAACAGATGGATAATTTGCAGTACAACAATGATTTAGTACAACAACAATTTCCTGGCTTGCTGCAGATCCCTGAAAACAATGCCAGGGTTTTTAAAAAGTGATAAATGCAATGACCAGATTCGGGAAATCCCGAAAGACAGAGCCCACAGCCTCTGGAAGTGTCCTCAAGCTGCCAGGGAGGGAACTTTTCATTGTTCACTTTTGTGCAGCAGACTCTGTGCAGGAATTAAACTCCGTTTTTCCTGCTGCTTCTCCCCAGACCAACCAAAATCATAACGTGGCCGAACCCTCCCCAGCCCGGCACTCCTTACAACATGCCTGGAAGCCTTAGTTACTCTCACCTGCAATCCAATTAAAAGCCTCTCAAAGCCCTGCACCTGCACTAATTGTAGATTCACATGGCTGCTTTGCAGTCATTAAGTCCATGAGTTAAAGTTTTGATGAGTGCAGCTAATCTGGTTTATCAACAAAGAGCTGCGAGGTTTCCGTGCTAAACCGGGATAATCAGCGTTCACGCTTCAGGATTTCAGCAGGGGTCAGGCAGGAATTACCTTGTCTCACCAAGCATTTCAAGATGGCTAATTATGTTTGTTCAGAAAAGTTGGGCTAAAACAACCCAAATCTGAGGAAAAAGCTTCTCAGCTTTTAACTGTGAATAACTCATTTGGCAGAGGTGTTGAGCTGTATCAGAAAGTTTGGTGAGCGTTTTATTTTTCAGTAAAGACCGAGATACTGGGGTGGCGTTTTCAAAGGGTAACGTGTAAAATTCCATCGCCATGCTGCTGACAGAGGCTGGGAACGTCCTTTGGGAAGCAGCTGCTGCTGGATCTGTATTTCCATGGCTATCAGTGTGCATGGATGCATGTTCCCTATGCATGAGGCACGATGGAGAGTCAAGGCTGTCCAGCATTAACCCTGTGCACACGTTCCCGAGTTCCTGCTGGACACCCCAGAGCTGCAGAATCCAGAGTCGAAACTTCTGTATTTCACCAGAGGCTTTTAAAGGTGTTTCTTTATGCTTATCCCGCAGCAAGGGAAAACCCACCAAGAGCTGCAGATGAGGAGAAATAAAAATAGAGCGTGGAGAAAGAGAGAAACACTTGTAAGTCAGCCAGGAACATTTTTTTTACCTAATGGATTCTTGCTCCCAGTCCAGCCGGAGCAAATGCACACACCTGTGGCACGCAGCGCAGCTGGAGCAGGCACGGCAAACACCTGCAGCTGCACGGATCTGTTACACAGCCGCTGGCTTCAGGCTCTGCCTGCCCAAGGGCACTGGGGCTTTGGCAAATGCCCAGAATTCCAGGGCTGGAAGAGAACAGACAGGGAGGAAGGAATCAGCTGGCAGCGGCACTTTCCAGAGCAGCCCCCAAGCCTGAGCCAAAGCTGCCCATCTCATTCCTCACTCCGTGCTCTGAATCTCTGTCAAATTCCTAAACTTATTTGGCAATTGAGGGGCAGGATTTTTGGTTGGAGGTACTGGAACAGCGACACTGGGATGCTCAGTGCCCCTGTGGATGCTGTTAAACCCTTCCATTGTTGATTGTTCTGGGACAGACGCTCCTGTGTGGAGTCCTCTTTTTTTTCCTTCTCATTTGTTTGGGTTCTCTTTACACCTGAGTTTTTGTCACTCCCATTTTCCCCTACATTGGTTCCCCCAACTTTGTTGTGTGTTTTCCTTCCTTCCTTCCTTCCTT
>VZRN01006820.1:223902-333590 GCA_013397935.1 Dasyornis broadbenti | reverse complement strand
GTTTTTGTTTATTTTGTTTGGATTTTTAGGTCTTCTTATTTGTTTGGCTTGGTGTGGTTTTCACTTGGTTTTCTAATTATTTTTCCTCTCTTCCTTTTTGATTTTTCCCTCCTTATTTCTTTTCCTCTCCTTGTGTCGGGGTTTTTCTGGAGGGTTTGTTTTCTTGCTTGCGCCATTTCTCCCCCTCAGCTGGGTGGGAAGGAAGGACAAGAAGCTTCTGCGGCCATGGTGGCACTTGGCAGTGCCAGGCTGGGCTGGGCACGCTGCAGGTGTAACTCAAGCACGGTAAGGTTTGCTCTGTCCCTCTGAACAGCTGTGCTGACGGTGCAGAGCTGGTGCTGAGCCAGGAGAAATGATCAAACACAACCCAGCCCCAGAAGATGACGTTACGATGTTGATGGAGACAAATTCAAATCGCCCTGTCCATGTTGTGTTCAGAGGAATCCGTGTGCTGCCTGCGTGGGATAAAAACCAAACCCCTCGGGGATGATCTGCTGGGACAGAGGCATTAGAAGAGCCCATTCTATTTTATAAACTACTGTCATTTTCTCTCGAAAACTCTAATTCAAATAATATTTTTTCTGTTTTAAAAAAAGAATTCGATTCCTTCTGTTGCAAAGACAGCTTTCCAGCTCTGAGCAGTGGGGCTGAGCTGTCTGCTCATGAAGATTTAACTGGGTGCATATATCCTTGTGTTTATAGAGCAGGAATCTCTGCTGGATAAATACCCCGAGCCTCTGCTGACCAAAGAAGGCCAAAACCCAGGCTTCCACTTAAACAGAAATTTGCTTTTATTAGTGTGATCAAACTGGAGAAGTGGCCAAGGCTTGGGACAGCAAGGCCTGAGCACCCTTTCCAAAACCTCAGGCCATGAGGGGTAAAAAGCTACGAGGGGGCACAAGTTACGAGGGTAAAATCTGCAGCTGGGAGGAAGCCTGGAGATTTTGGGAGGGTCTGAGTTGTGTCAGAGACAATTTTGGCCACTGCTCAAAGCCAGAAATCACCAGCACTGGCTGGGCCAGCTTTGCAGACTGGCCCTGCATCGGGTTCCGTGAACATCCCAGCTCCTTCTGAGTTTGATACTCCAGCAGGAGCACAGATTGGATTCCACACAAATAAGGCTTAACTTTACTGAAATCTTATCTAACAGAAATTTCTTCAGACCAAACATTTAAAATGCAAAAAAGAAAAAGGTGGGTGTAATTAAGCAGTCTTGCTGGGAAATGTCTGACTTGAGTCCTCCTGGGCCAATATCTAAAATAAGTGTGAAATATCTGTCATTAAACCCGGGAGATTATAAACCTGATGACAACTGGTTTAATGCCAGCATTTTTGCTGGCACTGCAGTTCATTTTGTTCGAATCTTTCATCAATTCTGTGACTAAATTCAGAATTCTTGCTCTGGGTATCAAGGATGGTAAGAAAGAATCAACACATTTTCTCAGGTTTCACAGAGAAACCTGTGTTTCTTGGCTCTCAGGAGCGAAAATAAAACATCAATTAACACGATTCCATCTCCAGGAAGGTCTGGCTGCAGTATCTCTCTAATATACAATCATCATTTTCAGCAATCACAGTCTTTTTTTCACTCTTCATTACCTTAACCAGTTACATCCAAGTGCTTCAGACTTTCCTGGTTTTTTTCAGATATGAGACAAGAATGACCACATGATATATTGATTCCATTCGAATGATAAATGGAGATATTATTTCCCAGCAGGTGGATAAATACAAGGCTAGCAAGTCACACCAGGAAAATCAGTAAAACCACACTTCAAAAAGTGGTTTAACCTTTGTTTTACTCAAACAAAAACCACCCTCACAGTCAAGTATTTTATAGACTCCTTCACCACCTGTCCTTTCCAAAGGTTATTTTACATTTTAATTGGCTCAGATATTTCCCCCGCATTGATTAGGCTGATCAGACCGATGGAGAGGAAAATATTGCTGTGAAGAGGGTGGCCAAAGAAATAAACGCTGCTTTGATGGTGCTGTCAAGGTTCACTGTGGCAGAGAAGCACAGAAATAAAATGGGGAGTGCCAGAACTGCTCAGGGATGGACAGAAAGTTCATCCTTCCATGTTTATTTTCAGGATCCTATCATTAGCATGGAGAATATTCGATAAATACTGTGATAATGTATGTGGTGAGTTAATTACCTGTGGTGTAAGTAGTGCTACATAAAGAAGCCTTTTGGATCCTAGATAATTTTAGGTTTTGATCAGCTGTTCAAAATTACCAGATTTGGTTTTTTCCGCTGTGCAGGTTTTGACCGCAGCCTTTGAAAATCCTGCGCTGAAAGGTGATTTTCCATAATGTAGTCAGGGAAATAATTGTGCTCTCTCAGAAATAACTGAAAAGATGATAAGCCACCCTCTCTTGCAGAATTTGGCCTTTCTGTATAAATAAATCCCTTCAGTGCAGGGATCCTGTGTGGTCAAACTGATTGCCAGGAAGAGAACACTCTCAGTTCATTATCTGGAGTTCTTCAGCTCAATCCAAGGAGGCATTTTGCAATCACTAGCACAGAAAATAGATGCACTGAAACGCTGTTGCATTTACAGAAAGCTTCAGGATAATTTATTTATGAGATGGCTTGTTGCTCTTACCTACCACTTACATTCATCAAATTCTTGGCATTTATTCTTCCCAGTTGGGCCAGTGAAAAGCGACCAATTAAGGTGTTATTCAGGCAGAACAATTCCAAGCCCATCCAGGAGCAGGGAAGGGAAGAATTATCCATGGGTTTCTTTGGAGAGGTTCAGCTCAAGCAGGTGGCAGATGCCCCCGCACAGGGCAGGGACTCACCTGGACACGGCAAGGAGTCCTTTGGGTCCTTCCCAGGCAGGTGCCAATGTCCCTGTGCCGAAATCTGCTCCCCAGCCTGCCCCCACGAGGTTCCTGGCCAGGCCCCGCTCTCCTGGTGCAGCTTCTGGGTGGGAATCTGCTGCCCCAGGGACTGAGGCTCCTCTGCAGCTGTAAAAAGCTGCCCCTCGTGTCCCAGCAAACGTGGGGTGTCCCTCAACCAGGAGGCGCAAAAAACAACATCGCTGGAGCTTGCCTGCATAGGAGGGAATTTCTGCAGGGTACCTGAGCTGGAAAGCTGTGAATTCATTCTTTGGGAATCTCTAATTCTTTACTCCCTGAAAAAAGAGGGTGGTGGAAAAGGCCCAGGGTTTTCCAGCTTGTTTCGCTGTAGCACTTGATTTAGGCTTTCAATCCGAAACTCAAATCCTCTCCTACCACGGCTTTGTCCTAGCGGTTTGGCCAGGAAGAAGCAGCCATTCACACTTTATGGCAGTCTTAAAACTTCTTGGTCTAACAAGCAAATATTGCCTGGTGTGTCCAGCAAATTATTGTATCTTTATGTTTATGTCGATGAAATTATGTCTGAAACGAGGTTTGAGTGTGGTGGAATTGCAGCTGAAGATTCAATCTGGTTGTGTTTCGCATGGCAGTGCTGTAAAACTGCTCTTTCTGTTTCAAAAAACCCCGTTTTCCTCTAACACGTTACATTGTTTCTTTGAAGGGTGAATTGAAGCAGTGAGTACTTGTAACAATATGTACATCATTAATCTCCAGCCTCTAATCGCTACAGTCCTACTTAACCCAGTGAAGCTTCAAAGGGTTACAGGTGCCTTGCAGCTTTTTATTGAGAGAGGAGGTGAAATATAAATGAAAGATCTGGAATCAAAATGATACCTGTACCATTTCCTTTTAATCTGCATAAGACATTTAATGCTCGACATGTTGGGAAGCTACCTGGATATCTGCCTGATGAGCAACTACAGGGACACACTGGAAAGAGTAAACATATTAATTAGAGACTGCACAGCTCCTTCTTGCTGGTGTAATCATTAAATTGATTTTTCCAGTCTGACATGTAATTGCTCCAGCGATGGAATCCTGCTTTCCACTCTCGTTCTGCTTCATCAATATTTCCTGTAAAACATGAAATGGGTTACATTAATCTAAATTTGAATCTCTTTGTATGCTAATTGAAAAAATAATTTTGATTATCAATGTCATCTGCTCCAAATACATTATGGGACAGTCTTTTGCTTCTTTTCTTAAACCTGGAATGACTGAAAATTCAGTGATTAGTATTTTGTCTTTACATCAGAAAGGAAGGACTGCAAAGGTATTATTCCGGCGGGTAATAAATACACTGTGGATTTTTTAAAATATAGATATTTATAGGTATATTTTGGATAACACTTCTGTCCATCAAATTCATCATTTTAAAGCCACCTTTTTGTCATCCTCGAGATATTCCTTTGGTTCAACAGACCCTGCATTGAAACCCACATATCATGAAGACTAAAATATGCAGAATGAGAGAGACACTTGTGAAGATAAGGTGAAATCACAGCTTTGTTCAAGGCAACAACAGCATTGCCATGGCTGTGATGGCTTTCAATGCATGTCCAGGATTTCACCCTCCCATGGAATAAATCCCCAAGCTTAAAGCACAAAGGGCACAGGTTTGGAGCAGGATACCGTGAAATGTGCGCTGTGTCAACAGGAAACCTCCTCTCTTTTCTTTTTCATGCCAGCCCATAAAGCCTTTGCCGAGTAATCCCGTGTCCTAAGGAAATATTTGTTGCTAAATCTGTTACAGGCATCGGAGCAGAGGGTGAGGATGAGAAGAGTAATAAAAATACAGCATTTCACAGGGTTGCCAGAGGGTTTTATGGACAGGGATCCCTTCCTGCAGCCCCAAAAGGCAGCGGCCTTGCAGGAACATCCCACGCACAACAAAAAGGTGGGCAACACCTGCAGGCAGTATCAGCTCCTGGGCTCGTGGTTTCGTATCAGCTGTAGACCTCAGGATGAAGTTCAGAAAGCGCTGATGATCCGTGATCTTTGTTCATTCTGCACCGAGCTCTCTCTCGTGGTGTCCCTGGCACAGGTCACTTCCAGAAACACCTGGGCGCTGTGTTCCTGAGGTAACAGCTCCATGGTTTCCTTCTGCCCCTTTGGCTTTATGTTCCTCTGCTGCAGCACAGCCTCGGCCCTTTCCCTCCATGAATACACCCCTTCCCCCTTCGCTACGATCTGCCAGCACTGCAAGTATGGCTGGTGATGTGAAAATGAAATACTTCTGTGTTTTACACATCAGTAGAGAAAATATTCGGGAGAGAGAGCTCACGCATTCCGAGATTCAGCCTGGAGAAGCATCCAGTCATTTGGGTGCTTCTCTGCAGTTTAGCTCAGCGTTTCCAAACCTTTTTGGTCTGGAAATCCAGATGGCAATTTAATGAGACTTTGCAATGAGATTTACTTCTTGGTTTCAGGGAGACCAGAAATAAAACCAAGATACTTTTTCTTCGGGAAGTCCTGTACTTTTACTTGCAGTCAAAAGGGAAAGTGTGAAGAACAAATATGGGGAAGAAGATCGAGAAATTAACCACATCCCTCTCCCTCAGCTCAAAGTTGTAAATAAGCCTCATTACAACGGAGATCAAAGGAAAGTTCAGATATTTTAATTTTTTTTTTCTGCAGGCCACAACTGCTGTTAACTCAGAGATGATTTGGAAGTGCTGGTAACAATAAAACCTCATTTTCATTGCTAAGCTGTGCAGACAGAACTCCGAACTGTGGGGACAAAACATTCTGCTTTCCTGACTCTACGAGCTGTCCTTTGCACATATTTAATTTGAAGATGCAGGCAGGGTCTCAGGCAAAGCCAAATTTTCCATATTAAGTCCAATGGATTGGTAATTTAGTGTATTGAGCAGCAGCAGTGTTATTGGAGAAAACTGCCTGAACGGTGTTTCTCGCTTTATTCTTGATTTTGGGTATCCAGTTTTATTTATCCAGGCGAAACCTCCACTTATGAATTAAAAAGGAACCCCAAAACATTTCTTCTTTAATTATTCAGGTGTAGCTGCGTTTGAAGTCTACCCAAAGACTTTAGACACTGGAATATCTCTACCATAGACACATCTTGAATTAAAAGTCACTGTTCTGGAATATAAATTATGGGGCTTTTCAGTCCTTTTTAAAGATTACGGTGAAGAAGTGAGCCAGCTAGGGAAAGAAGACATCAAAAAATTCAGAGGAGCCACCATTATGAATCTAAAAGACAAAAGGGGGAAGGAAAACACTGAAATAAGAACTCGGATTCCCATTTGTTTGCTTTTTTCCCCAGTGATAAGATCCAAATTGAAGTCACAAGTCAATGCATCCCATTATCACCAACATCATCAATCTCTGGGAAGCAACCACCCATGACCCAGACGAGCTGACAGCTGGGAGGCAGAAGAGAAAAAGACTGGAGAGTCCAAGTTGCCCGATAATTACAGCTCAGAGCACTGGGTGAGCGCGGAGCCAGCTGACAGAGCCCAGCAACGGGGAGTTTGCTGTGTGCAGCCCTTGGGGCGATCCCAAACTTCTCCTTAATTTCCAATTGTCCCCTGCCAGGCCCAGTGAGGCTGACAAGGAGAAAAGGGGAGATGGTGCAGGCAATGAATCAGTGCGCTGCAAGGTCCCCTCCAACGGACCAAACCACAAAAATAAGGGATTTTTTGATTCTCCGGTCGTGCCAGCGCAATCAGCCGGAGTTTTCTATCATTCCATGCATCCCTTACTTTGATGGTGTTACAGCAAAGTTAAATTTATCACAGTGCCCTCCTTTGAAGTGCCGGAGGTGCCAATAAAGTGCTGGTCTCAATGGTAACACACAAAAATACACTGAAGATTGGCATAAAGGCCATATAGCTGTTAATTAATAAGGATGGCAAGTTAGAATTCATTTTTCTGTCCTCAACAGCTCGCGATTGCCAGGACCTGCAGGTTTCTGGATTCATTGGTAGGACAAATGCTCCAGGTTTATGCTGTAGATTCTCATGGTGAGAGTTTCTTCACAAATGTCCAGAAAGGAGAAAAACCAAATTATATCTATATTCAATATTCTTTAATCACACTCTCTGGATATCAAAGCTTTGTTACCCACAGCAGGATTTTCATTGTCACACGTGTTTTGAAGAACTTCAGATTCTTTTCTTTGATTGTTTTATCTCTTCCAGAAGTCAGCAGAGCCCTCCGGGAGATGAATTATTCTAAGGGTCGTTATCTTTCCAATGAGATGGGATGAAAGATTGGAAATAAATCAGATTGTTTAGGTACAGAAACTTACTACTCATCAGTGCAATGAGTAAAGTCTTGGCTGGGAGGTGTAGGAGGACTGGTGAGGTTGCTTTTGAGTCGTTCACATTTCTTCATGTGTCCAGCTCTGTGGAAATCGAATTTAATTCTGATGGTGAATTTTCTATTTAGTCAAATTTTTAGTATTCTTACCAGCCTGAGTATTTAGCTGTGTCCAGCCCAGATACTGGTTGGAGGATCATAACAAACACAGGAATTTTTGTTACTCATTTGTCAAGAGCTTGAACATTTCTCTGCCTCCACATAAAAAATCTTTTTAGGATGGTTTTAAAACGTAATATATTTATAAGACCAAGCTTGATTTCTTTATAGATGGTACATGATGCAGCAATATCAAACAAAACAGAAAAATATGTATTAGGCACACTAAAATAGTAATGGAAGAGTAAATGGAAAGTTTGGCTGCCTGCAGCTTTCTACAATCAAGAGGAAACAGGCACAGATAAATAGGAAGGGCTTTGGATGCATTAAAGGTCGTGTTGAGGAGGTAGAGTCTAACGCAGATGCTTTTATAATTAACATATGATTGCTCTAAAAGCTACTTAAAGACACTGACTGTTTCCTGTGCCTCCAGTGCGATTCCCTCAGCAGCAGCCAGCAGAAACCCTTCTGCCTTCAGAACGAAATGGGAAATGCTGAGCGCTCCCGGCTTGTCCTGGCGTGAGCAGGGTGGAGGGTGTGCTCAGGGCCGTGGGAATTGGGTTAAACTCTGTGCAGGAATTGTGTCTGGTGGCACTGAGAGCCCATGTCTCGGTCCAATTTACTTGTCCAGAGACTGTCATCGAGCAGGACACAAAACTGCAGGTCCTGCCTCGTCTTTATTGAAAGACATCTGTTGAAAGACACGCTTTATGTAGTGAAAATCAGGAAGCCATTGAGAAATCTTCCAGAATCACACGAAGTACTCTAGAGCTATCAAGGCCATATTTTATATATGGCTGTTACTCTTGTGTTACTGTGAGAGCCTTATTTTTTCCTTACTACTTTTCCTAATCCATACCCATAGCAATTTTTTTTAACAGATCTGATATGATTGCTTGAGGAAAATGTAAATTATCGAACAATAAATATGGCAGGGTCTAAATATTTTCCTCTCTCATCTGTTTAACTGCCTGAAGGAACGTGTCTCAGCCAGCCTGTGGCGGGGACAGGCTGCTTCAGAGCCAGGACACATTCGGAGGTGGCCTTTAAAGGCTTTACCACCCCTCCGTGCGGGGCAAGGCCTGTGCTAGGAGTGGGTCAGGAATTAGGCAGGGGTTACCAGGCACATCCATGGCAAGTGCTGATCACCTGACACTGAAAAACCCTGCTTTCTGCCAAATGAGTTGTTTGGATGATCCTCTTTGGGTTCTACCTGATGGAACTCTACTTCCCCTCTCTGAACCCTACGTGAACTGGCAGTAATGAGAACATAAAAATTCCTTACTTGGTCTCTGTCATCTTATATCACCTCACGTTAAAGCAACCTTCATTTTCTAAGAATAATTCAATGAAAGGAGGAATAGAAACGAGAGACCCTCAGAATAGGAGGAAAGCTGTGTATTCATGGTGTGCACTGTCCTTTGGGCGAAAAAGGAGAGAGGAAATGCAAATAATGTTTCAGTGAAGAGAATTGTTGCCATGAAAGCTATTCTATAATGTTTGTATGCAGGATTTTAAAGGGTTTTCAGCCAGAATTGTGTAATTTTGTATAAGGACCATAATGAAAATCCTGTGGTTTTGCATTTGCGATGTTTCAGGGGCTGACAGGCGATACATGACAAGGCAGTGCCACTTGTTGACAGCATTCTAGCCTCGGTTCTATATGGGGATCCAGACACGACGATTCTTCTCTTTTTGCTAAGAATACGCTCGTGAATTTCTTTTAATTGAATTATGTAAATGGATGTTGTCAATTACGGAATGTGGCACAGCCATGCATTCCTGTCTGCTGGCAGATCCTGGGCGTTGCTGCGTCATCCCTCAGCCCCAGGACCACGCAGAGCAGCTCTGCTCTCCGGCCAGGACGTCTCGAGCTCTGCTCCCTCCCGCTCCACCACGGGCGCTTGCCTGAGCTCAGCCCATCTCTAGGATCCCCATTTCCTCACAGGGTTTCCCAGCCAGGTTAAAGGAATACGTGGAAGAGTTCAGTTCTCCTGGCTCAGCACAGGCTCGTCAGAATCTTTGAAACCTCCCTAAAATGCATCTGTAACTGGCAACGCTGTGATTTTAAAATCACAGAGAAGGCTTCATAAATTATTCATTTTACCTACTGATTTCGCGTCTCTTGATTTAATTGAAAAACATCTGTTGAATTGAGAGGGGATAAAAGTTGAGCCATAATACAGTCATAGACTCCAATGAGGAAGGAATAAATTATTTCAGAAGGAATCATCTGTGCACCATGACAGTTTACATATTTTTAAGACTTACATGTTTTTTAAGATGAGCATTCAAACTGAGTCTTAGAGAAAGATTTTAAATTACTAATTAACATCTTAAAAGTGTATCTCGTTTTTGAAATGAGACTTTCCCTCAGTCAAGCTGCAGAATGTGATTCCAGAGCTGCAAAATCACTTTATAAAATCAATTCCTTTTGAAATCCAAAGCACAGAGGCTTCGTCTGTTGCTGGGCTTTGTGCAAACAGTGCCATCGGTCTTCTAAAAATGTGAATCTTCTGTGTTCAACTGACCTTAAAGTTTCAAACAATTATACTTTTCTAGGCAGTGCAATCTCATAAATCCACTGTATACATGGCCAGGCACAAATCAGTTCTGTTTTCTACAGGCAAATCCTGCAGTCCCTGGGTTGTCAGCAGTGACACTCCAGAAATAAAACACAAGGCTCTCACGTGAGCTGGAAACCACAATCCCCTCTTGGCAGTGGCAAAGCGCTTCATATCCTCAGGGGATTAACTGCATAAAACAGAATCCCATCAATAATGGATACTATAATCCAAATATAACATCCCCTAACGTCCCACAGCTTACACAGAGCATGGAAGGCCTGCAGAATTCCCCGTGCAGGCCCTGCTTTAGCGCTGCTTCGCCTGCTCTCTGCAGCACCTGCAGCTCAGAGCCCGGTGCCACCAGGACTCTTGCAGGGGCTACCAAAGAGCAGAGGTTTCAGCGCCCAGTGTCTTCATGTCGTGGCTGCAGCTGCATTTCGGGACAGAGAAATTCCGTATCACAAAGTCCCGGCCCTTGGTGTGTCCCCAGGTTTTGTCCTGCTACAAATCAGGGTGGTGATCCCAAAGGCAGAAGCACAGGGAATGTTCTGGGGCCAACCCTCACCACCCCATGGCCAGTTTTATCCAACACCAATTCAGTTTTATCCAACACCTGAACATCTCCATTACAAACAGGGATATCAGGATTTGAGCTCAGGTACCACATTAACATCCAGCAAATGATCCTTGCATGAAAGTTTTATACAAAAGCATCTAAAAAATAATTGTTACCTGTCATTTCCACGACTTTAGGGAAAAAGTATTTCCAGAATCGACAGTGCTGAGCTCGTAACTTTGACAGTACCTCAGAAGTGTTGGTGCTTAGTGTCAAATATTTTTGGTCAGTACTAGTGAACACTGGCCATCTTATTCCAGTAGTCAGGGTCCCATTTGGAGCTCTAAATGAGAAAAGAAACATTTCATGTAGAATGAGAAATCACCTCAGCACACCAATAAAGCATTATTTGATTTTATTTAACAGTTATTCAGCTTAAATGTGTTAGTTTCGAACAACTGCTGTATCCTTTTGTAAGTAACAGGGGACAAAAAGCAGACAAATTTCATTTACCATCATTTGAAGAAAAAATAATTCCCCTTTTGAGGTGCTCTGGGTTCATCAAAGGGAAAAACTTAATGAATGATCATATTCAAACTGCTTTTTGAACCTGGAGATTCTCACAGAAGCTGCCATTTATTAGGGATGACTCAAGAACAAACCAGGCAGGCACTCTGAGAGGTTGAGCGGTTTGTGTTTCAGTCTGAATGCCTTTGATCCCTCTAGATGGACCAAGAGATTGGAATAAATGACTGGGACAAACGTGCAAGTGAAGGTACAAGTAATGTCTGAACTCATCGGGAGGGAGAACAATTACTCCTCATTAAGACGGAGCTGCCATCCTTGAGGCGTGTTGAGTCCTGGTAGCGGAGGGCAAATGGGAACAAGGAGAAATCTTGTGGAAACTGGGCAGAGGTACAGAGTGCTCGACCCTTTGTAAAACCAGCTCTGCACGTGAAAGCATCCCAGCTGTTGGTATTAAAAGAGTTGTGATAAATATTTATAATACAACAGAATTCATAAGGTTCTAAGGACAGGCATCCAGCTTTTCACCTCCGAAAATGACAGGATCTGTATGAGGGGGAAAAACTGTTTAAATGTGTAGAAGAACAACAAAATAGGCAGAATTGCACCAGGGAGAAGATGAGAGAGAATGCGATCTTCAGAAACAGAAGTAGATCTGTGCTTCAGTCACAAGTCACCATTAGCTCAGAAGAGGTTAAGAACAGAAAGGAGGAATTTTATTTCAGTGCAAGCACAAGGAGCCATTTTCTTTCCTAGAAGCTGATATCAAGGAATCTGGGATTTGGGGCAGAACAACGGTAATTGATGATTCTTGGTGGGATAAATTAACTATGAGCTGAGTTAATTTGGTTTTCTCTGCTTTATTTTTCACTAGGACTCTTCCCGGAAGGCAGAAGGCAAAGAGGAGTCCAGGGTGTGTGGAGCCCATTTGGGTTCTGCTTCCCAAGAGTGGGAACAAGGCAGGAGGTGTGGGTGGGAGCTGTCAGAGCACAAGATGCTGAAGCAATATCGATATCTCTCAGTTAACTCCAAATTAATCAAGTTTTCAGCCCACGTTTTGGTGTTCTGGGGTCCTTGGCATTGGCTGCTCCAAGAACCAGCGTTGGAACAGGAGCTTCGGCCTGTCATTTCCTGAACTGCTCCCTTCTTCACAGATTTTTCTTGCCTAATTCAGCACTGATTAACCTATGGCACCTTTTTTAAGTGCACATTTATTTGTGGCTCCCGAGAATGATGACTTAAGCGGAGCTGACTTGCACTTCAGTTCAAGATCAGGACGCTAATGGTGCTGTCAGTATTCATTTAACAGCTTTTATGCTATGAAATAAATCATGACATCCCACATTATAATTTACCGGTGTGTGGGGGGATTACACAATGCCTCGACGGCTACAGATGTATTTTACTAAAAATGATTGAAAGAACTGTCAGGTGAGCACAGCACTTTGAAGCCCATGAACCTGCTGATTATGACAATCCCTGTGCATTTCTAGGAAGTTTACGGTTCAGAGAAATGCCCAGTAATTTCCTCCTTAGCTTCATTATTGAAAATTTCCCAAGCTAAAAAGCAGCTCCCGGTCGGAGCAAAAGGGAGATCACAGGAGTATAATTTGGAACAAGTTATGATTATAACCTTGTTGTTCCCTCACAATTACTGCTCATTCCTCCTTGCTAATAACTTCGTGATGAGGATGGCAGTGCCCAGAATAGGCTGTAAAATTCCCTGTTCTTTGCACCAAATTCAAAGTCAAATCATATTCACAGAGAACAGTGAAAGCATGGTGGAATATCTTTAGTGAGCAGACAGGAATCCAATACCCTGCACAAACTTGTCTCTGCCCATTGATGTTTGGATGGACAATCTTTGCTGATCGATTACAGGAACTTGTTTGTACCGAAAAACAAAAGTTCCGTTTGCATGGAAGCCTCCATTCTATCATCTTTACCAATGCCTCAGACCTCTGCTCTCTCACGTTCTGGTACTGCTTAATCATCTCTGCTTCAGTAATTCCAGTTTTGCCACTTCCGTGCTGGCAGTGGGGCCTGAACGCGTGTCCTGAAATGGTTTGGGCTGTGCATCTTCGGGACAGGCCTCTGTTTCGTGGTTTCAGCGTGCCAAATCACCTTTCTTGGACAAGCTTCAGCCAGGCAAGACCCTAATTATGCTGGGAGAAAATAATTAAATGGTATGGCTTGGAAGAGACCTTGGAGGGCCATCCGGACCCACCCCCTGCAACGAGCAGGGACATCTTGAGCCAAACCAGGAATGTGAGCATCACTGAAGATCCCAGAAAGAATCTGGTTCTTTTTCTACGCCTTTTACTGCTTGCAGGAGCAAGTCTTAAGGCAATGAAGAAATACAATTATCTGAATTGCTCCCAGAAAAGAAATGCAAGAGAGAAAACCAAAACAAAACAAAACAAACCCAAACCACCTGTGTTTAGACTTTGGTGTAAACAGAATTTGTCTCATCCCTTCAGCTATATTTTCTCTTCACATATGCCCTGAAATGACAGGCTGGATTCTCTCTACTCTGGCACTGCTACAGCAGCTCATTTACAGTAAATTGTTTTGTTAAAATATGTCTTTAAGTGGAAGTTTCTTGGTTGTGCTTGTTGTTACTTAGATTAGGTTCTTCCCCCTTTGGGATTTTACATCCATAACTGGCAATAACATTTTGTTTTCAAGATTAATTTATAATAAGTGTGCTAGATTTGATACAGGAGTGAAGAGGGTTTTACAGGAGCTTATTCACCAATCATTTCTCTGTATTTAATATTCCTCTTCAGCAACTTTAGAAAGTTAATTTCATTCGAATGGAAAATGCAACATGAACAGAGTTCTGTTAATCATAATAAACACACATTACCATTCTCATTAATATGATCAATATAGCCTGAGATACAATACCAGCTCACTGCATCTTTATTAATATTCATATAGCATTACTTTTACAAAGGGTTTATCATACAGATACACAAAAAATTGTAATTCATCATCTGACTGGCTTTGGTAAGCATCCATGATATGAAGTACCTGGGAAATATTCCCTTTATTTTTTGTGAATGAGCCCTGAAGAGCAGGGTGAAAACTCATGGAGTGAATTCCACCATTTACCACAGAGGTTGCTCTTTTGTACTGGTAAGTTGTATTTAGAAGAAGGCCAGAATGGAAAATATTCTCTGCTAACTCTCCTGAAAACATTTTTAGGCTGCTTTGGGATTTACCTTTGTAAAAAAGCTGTGCCACACTCCTGCTGAGATTGTCCCAAGCTTCCACCATATTTCTGTTTAGCTGCTCTGTTTGTCACTTAGGTTAACATGTTGTGTGTTTATCCAAAAAGCAATCCCACAGCTCAGTAGCCACTAAGATTAACGAAAATTAAGGGTAATTCTGCTGCGCCCTCTGCTTCCCCTGTGCAGGAAGAATTGAAATCCAAGGGAGATCTGTCCCTCCCAGGTGTGACTGCATTGGCTTCACCCTGATTGGAACCACCCATTTTCAATTTGGCCCCTTCTCTTTTAAAAGCTGGTTTAAAGGCAGGAGAGAGGGACTATGAATTCTTTTTATTGGCATTTGTCATTCCTGGGCAGCACTGGCAATCAGCTGCTTTCTGTGGGATGGTGTTTTATGGAGCGTTACCATGGGCACGAGATAACTGGGAGGGGGAACGGCCTTGGCGGGAATGCAACAGCAAAAATCATCCCATTTTCTGTAGACGTGCTACAGCTGAAGTACAAAACCTCTGAGAATTATGGAGCAGTCAGCTCAGCATCAAGTCAGAAGCACAGTGTGAAGGTGTCATGCCAAGGGTAGCTCTGGGAGTCTGGGGTGCTTCTGCACTCGTCCGATGGTTGGATGATCCCAAAGGTCTAAACCAAACAGATGAGCTTTTTCTTTTCTTCCTCCCCTGCCCCCATCATTCTGGAAGAAAACATTTTGCTGTTTTCCCTCTTTTCCACTTGGGCAGGAGGACACTGCTAATTAGCAGGAATGCTGGCGAGGAGCACCAGGCCCGCCCGTGTGCCCCAGGCCCCGCTCCGAGGGACAGGAAGTGTTTGTGGCGTTAGTCAGGCCAGCACAGCCACACGTCTCACATCATTTCTAAAGGCCAGGATGTGTGATATTTATACCCGGGCTCATTTTCCCACTGCAGCACGCTGACTGCCAGGTTAATCTCACTTTTGGGTGCTGCTGTGGTCCCTGGGGGACGATGGGGTGGTGACAG
Source organism: Dasyornis broadbenti (assembly GCA_013397935.1). Lineage (NCBI taxonomy): Eukaryota > Metazoa > Chordata > Aves > Passeriformes > Dasyornithidae > Dasyornis > Dasyornis broadbenti. The sequence goes on along the minus strand of VZRN01006820.1, from coordinate 318,403 downwards.
CAGAGGGTTGGGTAAGACTTTGCTTGGATGATACCACTGGGAGCTTCACAGACATTTTCCAGCCCAGTGCCATTAAAAAGAAAAGCAGATTTTACTGTTAACTACTGGTTGAGTCTTCTCAAACCCTCAGACAATTTGGCTCAATGCCAGTTTTTCATACCAGGCCATTTGTTTCACATGACTCGCTGCTAAGTAGACACCGGAGAGGAGCATGAGGTTGAAAAGCCAAAGTCCTGAACCTGAGGGGCAGTCCCAGCTCCTGGAACAAAGAAAATGAACCTGCGCTGCAAACTTGCCTTAGAAAAGCCAGCAAGGGAAAGGATGAAGAAATATCTGTAACATCAGCAAAAAAACCGTGGTCGCTGTAAAACATCCCCTGAAGCTCTAATTACTGTACAACACTTCCATTCAGAGACTGAGGCCTCCATAAATCAGAAATTCTCTGCGTGGATGTGTAGATTGAATCTGATGGAGTATCACCACCAATTGGGTCAATATAGCTATGATTCAGGATAATGAACTTGTTCTTAGATTTTTTTAAAATTCAGATAATTATCCAGGATGTTTTCCCAAGTCTGCTACTCTTCTACCACCTACTGAAGTGACTGGATGGGTCTCCGTGGATAAAATCCTTACATTATGCCAAAACCTTTTACACTAAATTGTACACTCTGAGGCTGTTTGCTATCGGAAACCGCAAAAGCAACGAAGACAGGGGCACTCTTCTGTCCATTACTCAAAGTTTATGAGTCAGCTCATTTGGAATAACAAGCAAGGGGAAGTTCTATTCCTTTTCATATCGCCGCTGCTACCAGTTGGTGCTTTTTCACACATCATTCTGCATAAAAAGTTAACTTTTCAATCTTAATTTGAGGAGCCCTTCAGAGTGTGCCTTAATATCAGCTCATCATGGAACATCCTGCCTGTTGAAGTGATGGACCCTCAGCACAAGTGCACTGCCACACTTAATATTTTATTGGAAAACATCCTCTTAAGGCCTTTATCCTCTTGGACTGATGGGACAGACAGCAGCTATCTAACCTATAACTGAAATTATTATTATTATTAATTATTATTATTATTACTGTTCCTGTTATTATTTATAATAACCAAGCTTTAAAAACTGTCACACTGAAAGGTAACAGCTCAGGCAGGGGGATTGGCAGGATGTGGAATGGTGAGTGGAAAGCATCCACAATTATCTGTTTCATACCCTTCCTTGGAGTTTCACTGCTCCCAAAGTAGCAGTCTCTGTGGCACTATGAAGAAGTGGAGAAATTGGGGGAAGAAAAAGAAGATCATATTTAAAAGCATTTTATTTATTAGAATTTAATTATAGTGAGAAAATAACTACCAGTTCCTGAAAATATAAGCAATTAAACATTTCTCATATGACTTTTCCTTCCTAAGGTGGAAAAATCCTGATTTTCACCCCACAGTAACGAACGAAAGGGCTCCTCTGACGAGCACTCCAAGTCTGAGGGAGGTGCAGACTTGAATCCTTGAAGCTCTCTTTTAATCAGCTGCTTCTGGGAAGTTCATTATCCCCTGCCGTGCTCAGTTCTCACTCCCAGATCACACACACGAGTCCATAATCCAGTGACTACAAAGTGTCCCCGAGCCAGAGCGAGAGGAAACTTCTGTGCGAGTTCTAGCCTGGGTAAATATTATTGCTCCTGCTGATCCCTGAGGAAAGCAGCAGGATCCAGCTGGCAAAGCCTTCAACTGACAGAAACCGGAGAAGAACCTTTGCAGCCAGGCTTCCTTACACCTTCACAAGCTAAATAAAGCTCAGGATATTCCTCCCAGATTCCAGCCTGGTGACAGCAGCTGCCTGTTTGAATGCCTTAAACTATAAATTATTGTGGTATGTGCTATTATGATCAATATCAGTTTCAGGAAATGAAGCAACAAGCTCTCACTCCTTTTTAGGGGTGTTGGTGGTGCTGTTTTATGCTATTTATTATGATGGGCTTTGTCTTCCTGTGTTCAGCTCCAAAGAGCCTCACGGAGCACCTGTGGAGCTGAAACAACTCCTGCTTGTGCGTGCCATGAATTCCTGCTATACACAGGGCAGGCCTGGAGGTATTGGTGATAAATAACGGAGTATTTGAGACATTTCGAGCCAGGATGCTCTGCCTCAGCTCTTTGCTGTGCATTTGGGAGCTGGGTGCTGCCAACCCCTGGCTCCTGGCCGGGAGCCTGCTCTGGTGTCAGAGCAACAGGGAGCTTGAGCCAGAGCTGAGGAGCCCTTCCAGCCCTGCCTGCATTGCTGGGCGGGGCAGAGTCTCCTGAGCATGGATCTCCTTCCCTCTGAAATGTTCCAGCCGCGCCTGGGGCTGCTTCAGGGACCCCAAACTCCACACAGAGCAAGTGATGAGATGGGATTTTAGCACCCAGGGGCTGGAACTGCCCCACTGCTCTGTGTGAGAGTCACAGCCATTAATTCACAGCCTCTCCAGGACTCCGGTTCTGGTGTGAATATTCACATTTCGTATTTACATCACTTTTGGATAGACAAGAGAGAGGCAACACTGAAGCTTTCCTCTGCAGGAGTAAAGCTTTTGCCTTCCCTTTAGCAACGTTCCTGTAAAGTGCTTTGTAAGATCCTTCTGCCCTTTTGTGTGGTATCAATTTCAGCGTTCAAGGGCCACTTTTCAAAGCTGTTATTTCATAACACTCTTGGCTGCAGCAAGAAATCAAATGGAACCACAGCTTTTAGTCTTAACTTGTAGAGGTTGAAGAGGGAGATTTGGAAATGAAAGAAGGTCCTGAACCCCACCGAGACCTTGAAAGAGGAAGTGCCTTCCGTAACAGGTAAGTGAAATAATAAGTAGGTAGGAAGGCACAAGGTACTTGCCCTTTTAGTCACCCTCTGAGGCTGTTTTATCTCCTCTACAACGCCTTTTCCTCCTCATGGCCTGGAAGAACACGGACCTACACAATATCGTAACCAGAATTACTCCCTGGAACAAACCAGGGCTTCATCAGACACAAAAAAAGAGGGCGTGAAGGGAGAGAAATGTTTTTATAGCTGTAAAACTATTGGTACTGAGCTTTAAATTCCCACTCTTTGGTAAAATTTGTCAGCCCAGCTGGTTGTGAGAAAGAGTAAATACTGTGCTCATGGATATTATTGCTGCTTCCATCCCTTTTCTTCTCTCCCATTAATACAGTTCATCCCAGGCACTCAGAAATTGTTGGATAAATGTGTTCAACGCTTTCCTTATCTGCAGAGACTAAATTTTCAATAGAGACTGTGCAGTTGATACTACACCAGGAGATGATGTTGGAGATTTGTTTTCAATGGAAATTGCCCTAATCACGATTTATTTTCAGGACGGATGCTCCTCGTAGCCCTGCGCCAATCAAAATCCTCTGGATCCGTTGTGTCCCGATGAATTCCATCACAGCGGCATTTTTCGTTATATTTTCTACTACTGTTTTATTTCTGTGAGTGGGAGGAAGTGCATGAGTCACAAACTTTCATGACCATGCAATCTAGGCCAAATTGAGCAGTCCTAAAAATGAAACTATTGGGCAGCTTTCAGGAGGGGGAATGGGTGTTATTGCTTCATCAGAAAAAGAACCACCGCAGCTTCATGCTGGGAAACATAAACAGAGGATGGAGTGCTCTCAACCCCCAAAAGCTTAATAATAATATTAATGTTATTTTCTTATGGTATAAATTCATCGTAGGTTTGACATTTACAAGTGGAAGTTCCATGCGACACTTCCTTTGATAAACAAATTCAAATTATGTCCCAGTCTTGTGACATCTTCTGAGTCCGGTTTGAGCTGCAGCAAGAAGGAGCTCTCCAAACACCAGCAGAAGGACTGGGAGCCATGGAAGGGGCTCCCTTTAAGAAGAAACAATATGAAAAGAGAGCAGGAACCTGTTTAAAGTTCTTCTCTCTCTAAATTGAGAGGGGTTTTGTGGAAATTTTGGTAAGCAGACTACTTTATAACCAGGGAAAAACAACTGTTAAACCTCCGAGCATTTCCAGTTGTACACAGAATTCACCTGGAGGTTGCACCATGAATTAGATGCATGGGAGGCAGGCATTTAAAAGTTCATTAAAAGGAAAAGCTTTGTTAAAATTAAAAAATCGCAGTATTTGAACAGCTGTTCCAGTAGGAAAAGGATCTCTCAGGTGTAAATTTGAGGTAACGCTCTTCAGAGGTTGTATTTTATGAAATTAAGAAGTTCTCTTATGTTCCTGCAAAGAAAGGTAGAGGGGACAGATGGTGGCCAGAGGTGTCCGGGAAAGCCGAGAATGACAACTTTTAATTTTATATTCTTACATAATTGTGCGACGTCACCAACTGCAAGCACAAAATGCCCCGTTCCTACCAACACAGCTTCAGATTTCTGGGGACAGAATCTCCCGAATCCCATGACTGAATTTCGAACTACATTTCCCCACCACTGCCTTCTCGTGCAGCTGATTGAAAACTGAATTAAACACCATATCGAGCTCCCTTCAAAAATGTGGTATTAGGTAACCTCTGCTGCTCCTCATTTCCTCTCCTCTCCCCTTTGCCACTTCCCTGAAACAGCCAATCTCTGGTGTTGAGGAGTAAATTAAAACGTGCACCGAAAGGTTTCCATTCTTCCTGTGAAACTTCCCGGCATCGCTTCAGATTGGTGTTCCAGAACCACCTGGAAAAATGGGGTTTGCAGAGCTTTTAAACTTCACTTTCTGTCTTCTGATGATGAAACAAGGACTAAGCCGCAGAAAAGCAGCACAGAAGAAGAGTGGCCCTGCAAAGGGGGAGTAAACGTGGGTGAACATTAATTAGAATTTCCCAGAGCCTTTGGAAAGCGTGTGTTCGCTGCCTGTGAAGTGCGTTCTCTCGCCGGTCTCATGTCACACGTGAACCTGCCTCGGACACAGCCCGCAGGAAGCCCATGAGTGCCCTTCCTTCCTTTCCCCTCGCCCAGGCCCGGCTGTGAATCACCGCTGCCGGTTTTGATCCCGCAGCCTCTGACAATGGAATTCCGGCTTGCCCTGCTCCAGAAAGCACTGCCAGCGCTCTCTTCCAGCCAAGCCTCTGCATTTGAGCTTCAGGTTTTCGTTTCATTCTCACTCAATGACTCCTACAATATTTGGACATTTCCTTAACAGATCTTCTCATCTCCTGGTTGAAAACAAAGGTTTGACTCATCTCTTGGAGGGAGTGAAATCCGTGTGGCCAGAATCGCATTTGCTGCGCACACGGAACATAACGAGACGTCTTCTTGTAATTTGCAATATTCGCAATGGCATTAAACCAATCTCAATTTGTATCCAGACTTCTTTTCAAAAGACATCTGAATCCAATACTGCTGCTTTCAGTTCTGAAATTAATGACAGCTTGTCACCCTGCAAGCCAGAGAGAGACGCCTGCCAAGGTGAGTCTCTGGTTGCTGATATTTTCCGTGATCCACTACTTCCTAATAGTTTGCTAAAAAGGTGATTCCGTTACTGTTTCTGAATAGAACAGTAGAGACAGACCCTGGTAGAGATGATATGTCACTTTTAGGAACGCAAAAATGAAGGTGGAGAAACAGCAGTAAAGTTTCTTTTAAAATGACCTTTCTTTTGTTTTTTTTTTTTTTTTTTTTTTTGTGTGTGTGTGTGTGTGTGTTCATTACTATAATTTCCACCATTTTTTCATGGTTCAGAAATTACTCACAAGAAAGAGAGTGAATGTGAGAATAAATGTGCCCTTGTGGGGTCAAAATGAAAGCTTTGATTTTCCCTGCCATGGGAAGGAAAGGCTTTCCATATACATTTTTGTATTTTAGGGAACCTCTCTCATGCTTCATTCATACTCCTTTTTTTTATCCAGAGACCTTTTCTTAAGGATTCTTGAACTGATCAGGAAAAAATACTAGTTAAGATGAAAAATGAAATTTTTAAGATGAATGTGAGATGTGAGGAGCAGCAGCCTCAGGGAAAGGCTCCTCTTGGTCCCCCTGAGCTCTGGCTCTGGCGTGTTTGAAGCCCCTGTGAGGACCAGAGTGGCTCCAACACAAAAACTTTCCTCTCTCCCTGCGAACACGAGCCAATCTCTGGCAGAAATACAGCCCACAGTAAATTTCTTCCCTTGAAATGGCTTCGTGGGACATAAAACTTCCAACTTCCTGAAGTATAAGGAAATTAAAAGTGGCTAGAGTTCTTTATTTTTATTTTTTCCCGTCTATTCAGCCCTTCCCACAACCAGAGTATATAGGTCCCCAGTTCAAGCGCTGCCTGGACTCTCCATGAGGCCGTTGGTTTTGTTCTCACTGCTCTGCAGCTCCTCTCAATAAACAGGTTGTGGGAAGTTGGTAACAAAGGCGCTGAAATTTATCGTGTGTCTGCCAGTGGAGCATCAGGGAAGGGCCATAATAACCAGACAAAGTGCTTCACAGCTTTAGTGGGACAATCAAAGCCTCACAAATTCCCCTAAAACATAGGAGGAAATATTTCAAAGGCTTCACTTTATAGAAAAAGCTGCAAAGATTTGTTTCAGCAGTTGTAAAACTGGCAGGGAGACAAGTTTTGCCCGTTTCCTTTTATCCGAAACATTTTTCACAAAGCCTTAAAAAATATTATCTTTGTGTGCTCCATTATGTTCTTGCCTGAGTTCTCGGCTCATCTGATTTGTCTGTCTCCTGTCACTTTGCATCACCCGTGATGATCACAGTTACACCTCGGATGGAGAAAGGAACGGAAAAGGCACCCACGGATTTGGGATGCCCTCTAGACTTTCAGGACAGATAAAATTTCCCCTTCCCAGAGCCCGCAGAGCATCCTGGAGCCCGGGATTGGTACGAGCTGCCAGTGTCATCTGCCTGCTTTCAAAAGCTTCCTGAAGGGTAACAGAAGTGAGGCAGGAAATGGATTCCAAAAAGGTTCAAAAAGAGAAATTTAGATTCTTTCACAGTGGGTGTAGCTTAAAATCAGTTGTGCTGGAGAGAATTCAGGGAAAGGCCACTGAAAATTAACAATATTGTTAAAAGTTATGTTATTTCCACACAAACAGAATCATACTGGGCCTGATCCAGCACTTTTCCTATGACACCACACCACGGTTTCCTGCTGAATCCAATCTGACCACATCTCTTTGTCTGACTGTGATGATAGCTGGTATTTTATCAGATGATTTTGAGGCTATGTGTTTGTATTTAACTGCCAATATTCTTAAACACAAGAATAAGCTGAGGACACCCTAGGTCAAGGCGAAGGGGGGAATTTAAACACAAAGTGTAAATCAAGAACATCGATTTTGGAATCTGTTCTTTCTTATAACCCAAGTATTTTATTAAGCTTGATTTATTCAGACAGCAGGAGTAATAAGTCTCTTTCTCCCCTTGCTGCTAGAACAAGGATTTTTCAGGGTATGAGGAAAATATTGCTCTTTCAAGGCTCTAATACATGAATTTAAAAAAAAAAAAAAAAGTACTTCATGGAATACCTCAATAGCATTAGGGATGGCTGGGATACTTGGTCAAACTTACTTGATACCTAAATTCAGTCACTAAAAAAGACTGTTTGAGCAGGATCTTCACAGACTGTGTAAATCTGTGGCAGATTCCTGAAAATGCCACTATTCCCTGGGATGGAGAAGAGGGATTTTGGAGTGCAACAGCAGCACCCAGCTCCAAGGCTCACAGGAGAAATGTCTGTTCCTGTCTCCTGCTGAATTCTCTACATCTCCAATTTAAATTCAAAACCAGAAACTCTTTATTTCTGTAATTTTCCAGGAAAAAAGGCCAGTTATCACTGATCTTTATTTTTAGCCAGGATGTGAAATAGGAAGTGCCCAGAGATTTGGCACCCAGGACTGCTGGGGGTGCCCCAGGGCTGGCTGTCAACTCCTTTCAGTTACTGAGAAATGCAGAAACCGAGGATTTCTTGGGACAGACACTCTTGGGATGCTCTGAAGGAGTCGCTTCTCTTTCTGTCCCTGACACCTTTTCTTTCGTCCTTACCCGGCATCAGGGATTTCTCACCGATTCTCTCGCTTTGACCCTTCTGATTGTCTCCCCCGTCCCTCTGGGGGCAGAGGGCAGCAGTTCTGTGGGGTTTCTGTGCTGGCGAGGGTCAAACCATGACATGAACAGAAAACGCTCCAAAGTGCATCTTTTTAACTTTTCCTAGCAGCATTTTTGTTCTTCACAGGACGAGAAAGCCCAAAACCCACTGAGGCCAAAGTCTGGCCTTGAAGACCACGAGAAGCAGCTCTGGCACCTCTCAGTCCCTCCCAGCCAGAAAACACCAGGAAAACCATGATTTCTTCCAGTTTTGTTGACTCTCCTTCATCTCCTTTCCTCTGCAGGCTGCACTCCCCTCCCTTGTGCTTTTGTACTTCTGCACATTAGAATATTAGGTCAAACGCCCGCACTAAAAATTGTGCTGTGCAATATTTCTCATTTTCGCTTGATTTTCTCTTCATCTGCTGGAGACATCAATGGTAATTTTCCCCTCAGAGGTTTGCCCTTTGATCATGCCAGAGTTTCCTGTAAACATTATGTCAAAACGGGGCTTCCCCAGTTCCTTATAAATGTTTGCTGTGCTCAAATGTGCCAGGGAAAAAAAAGATCACCAATTAATATTTGAATTATTAGGAATTTTTAATAGGAATTTTTATTCCTTGTGCACTCCTTGCACACTCTGAATAATGGATCACAGAGCCTGGGGTGTCCCTGCTCTGCAGAGTGAGTAGAGGGTGACACAGAGGGTTCGTCCTGCCCTGATCTTTTACGGACACAGCAATTGCAGGATTGCTCTGTTTATCCCAACAGCCATGGTTCGGATCCCCGTGCTGGAGTAAAGGGAGGGATTGTTTGCTGTTTGCTGTGGAAACCACTTGAAATTCAAGCTGTGGGGTAATCTAATTCCAGTGGGAATGATGATCAGAGTGGGTGACAGGACTGTCTTCTACAAACTCCAACCTGAACGTACCTGCTGTTGGCTAATTTTAGGAGCTGCAGGAACCGTGTTTTGCAGAGCAGGTTATTGAGATTTATATATATACACATAGAAGTGATATACATGAAAATTAAATATATACATAATCCAGTGGAAAGCAGTCGTCCAAAGAAATGTAAATATCGCTCTGCAAAATCAAATACAGACCTGAGTTTCTCTTTTTCCGCTAAGAAATAGAGTACAGCTGTTGGTGTAGCTGTTTCCTGAGTTTTAATATGCTCATCTCTCATGGTGAAAGAAACATTACAAGCTCCAGCATGTAAAGGGCATGGGAGTTGCTAAGGTAATTAATCCTCCTACAAATCACGGCAATCAATCAATCAATCAGTCAGTCAATCAATCACACCTATTGATAAGTAAATCCGTTTAAAAAGGGATGTAGGTGAAAATAAGATGTGAGTTCACCATGGAGGGAGAGGTGAAGGGAAAACATGGGGCTGGGGCTTGGCAGCCACCGAGTCTGGGGTGTCCCAGAGCTGGAGAGAGCCCAGGCCGGGGGGGAAGCGTGGATTTGGGGTGGATGGGGGAGCCCTCGCACCCAGCAGCCCCCGGAGAACACACAGAGCACCAGCAGCGCTTTCCTTGGGCGAGCAAACGGGGAGCACCGGCAAGGGAGAGGTGACACCTGGGATTACAGCTCCTTGGGGATGGCAGCATTTAATCCTGACAGGGAAAGTTCCAGCCGGGTGTGGGTAACAGAGGTTATTGTCTTACAGGTTACTACCTGAGTTATTATCCAAGAAAAAGCACATTAGTGGAAGTCTCAAAGGTATCACCTGGTTTGTTCAACAAGCAATTGAAAAGAAAGGAAAAAAGGATTAAGAATTATATTAATAGATCCTTAATAATCAATCTCTGTATGGAACAAAAATGGGAATATAAATCTTACAAATTGTCAAACAAAATACAGTACCTGGAAAATGTAGAGGTAGAACAGGCAAATTCAGTCTAGAAACAACACCTACTTTTATAATGCAATGTTTTAAGTGGAATTAAGATTTAAAACACCCTAGCAATGTTTGTTCTGGAATTTTAATCAGTGGAAACACTTCTATCAGTGGAAACATTTCAATCCTACCTGTGTTTTGTGTTATGTATAAGGCTGAGTGGGCTAAATGAGCACAGTGGTCCCCTCTGGTTTCTAATCTATTAAAAAATTAATTACATCCTGTTCCAGTGTTGATTTCAGCCCTTATGAATCTATATATCCTGGACAAATCAAACAAAAGGACCACCTTTGAAACAGAATTAATGCAGAATTTTAATGTTTACGCTAAAGAAATGTTTCGAGAGTGAGAATTAACTGTTTGGTTGTGTGTTCTCGAAGACACAGACTTTTGTACATATAATTTATATACAAAAATAAGTTATACACCTGAATGTTCTGAGCAAATCACATCCTCAAGGAAATTGGGCTTTTTCCTCCTACTTCGACGGCTGCAAGTCTTTTCTAGCACTTGAAATATTTTGTTTCTAACCCTTGAAACCATTACCTGCCTTTAACAACCGCTGCCACGGCAAAGAAATGTTCAGTATTTGCTTTTATGGGTGGATAAACATTGTTTGCTTAAGCTTGTCCAATACAGGGAGCAGCACATCGACAGTTTATTTTATCAAAACAGTGCTTTTGTCAGAACTGAAATGGGAATTCTGAAAAACTGAACAATTCATCTGTTTCCAGTCAGGCTCCAAACAGCACTGAAACACTCAAGCTTCTTCCCCCTGTGAAACAACATCCAATCAACCAAACTGCCGGAGTAAACTCACCCAGTTTTGGCAAAAGTTGCCCAGTATCTCATCATGGAGCGGCTCAGGAGCTCCTCGGCTTTGGTGTAATTCACTCTCCTCTCCAGGGGCAGCCCGAACACAAACTCGATCTCGTAGCCGTGCATGACCCCCATCCACTCGGGCCAGGGCAGCTTGGAGGATCGGTGCTCGAAGAAATAGAAGAACACGTGGGGCCCCAGGCGGGCAAACGCGGTGCTGAACTCCATGGTGGGACAGATGATGTTGTAGTCGCCGATAACGTCATCGATGGCATCCCGGTAGTGCTCCGGCTTCTCCACGTTCTCCCAGTCCGTGTAGTGAAAGATGATTGATTCTATCGCCAGTTTGCTCACTTGTGGGAAGGCCAGAGTTAAACCCGCTTCAAACTGAGTTTTATTGATCAAGCCATCGCTATCCTTGTCGAGGCCAGGGACTCCGTATGCTAGAAATGATGACCCTTCATCTTTATTAACACCCACCAAGATCTGGGTTTGTTTGAAAAGACCGTTCTCAATCAATACTTCTGGCATGTCCACCAGAAAATCGCCATCCACACTTGGACAGAAATAGACTTGCAGAAGAGAGCCATATGGAACAACAAACATTTCATTTTCCAGTATTTGCTTTGGGTCCTTGTCTTGGAGGCACAGAAGGAGCTCTGACTCGTTGCTGGTGGGACACTGGAGCTGTTTGGCCAAAGCCACTGCTCTGTCCCTGGCCTCAGAAGCTGTAATTGCAGCCCAGGGGGCATTTGCAGAGCCACTCTGCAGGATGGCCCTGGTGAATAAAGGGTGGCTCTTAGGAGACAGCAGGTGGTAGGTGACAGAGGCCGAGCCAGCACTCTCTCCAAACAGAGTCACACTTTTGGGATTGCCCCCAAAGGCTGCTATGTTCTCCTGGATCCACTGAAGTGCCAACCTTTGATCAAACAAACCTGCATTTCCAGGAGCTTTCGGGTTTCCTGGCAAGGACAGAAATCCCAGTGCACCAGTCCTGTAGTTCATGGAAACCACGACCACTCTTTCCACCCTGGCCAGAAACTTCCCATCGTAGACGGGCAGGGAAGAGGAGCCCGACTCGAAGCCACCGCCATAAATCCACACCATGACAGTGGCGTTCTTGGGCTTGGGAGAAGGAATCCACACATTCAGGTACAAGCAGTCTTCACTTAGGTTGGTTTTGGGGTTCCACATCTCTGACCCAGCAAACCCTGGGTAAGTTGTGTCTATAGGCTGGTAGCAGGAGTTTGCATGTTTGGTGGCATCCCAAATATCTGACCACTTCTGCCGAGGTTCCGGCTTTTGGAATCGCAGCCTCCCAATGGGGGGCTGTCCGTAAGGGATTCCAAGGAAAGCTGTGACTGTTCCCCCCAGCACCTGCAGGTTTGTCCCTCTGACTTTGCCTTTCTTGGTTGCAATGGTGTTCTCTTCAGGCACCGCCTTCCTGATGAACGCGGACAGGAAAAGAAACCCCACCAGGAATCTGGCAGAGAGGCTTGAATGAACCATGATGCCTGAAACACAGGGGGAAAAAAAAAAATCAGAATTAGGGCTACAATATGTCGGCACCAGGGACAAAATGGGTGATTAAATAAGGGTGTAGGCCATCCCAGGGGCACTGAAAAGAAGATGGTGCTGCTGCACAAAGCACCGAGCTTTTTAACTGGAAGTTCTCCTTTGTTATTCGTGTTGCAAAGACTGTGTCCAATATTTAGTGTAAGGCCAGTGCTTCAGAAAAATTGTCTCGCTAAAAACTCTAGAACTGGAGGAGCCAAACCAGGAGAGAAAAAGTCATCCAAGCAGGCCCTGAGCACTGCAGACGATTCATGCACTACCGACAGCTAAACGAGTAAGCTCCTCTGAGATCTTCTTTTTCTGGAGCACCTTGACCAAGGTTACAACCAGCACAGTGATATGAAGCAGCCATACCTCTACTATTTAGAATGAATATTAAAATGCTAAAACGTTGAGGATTTTTGAATATATGAAGGTAGTGTCTAATAATTTGGGCATGGCCTGATCTTTTCTTCCTGAGAACTGTTCCAAGTGATAATCAGTATTACCTTAAAGCTAAGGATAGAAATGTTGATTATATATCACGTGAAACGCGCTAATAGTCTTATTTACCCCAACCTTTTCAAATAAATCCTCAGCACTGCCCCCTTGAAACTGAAAAGTCACAAAAAGACAATTTGTATAAATCCATTTCTATGGTTTACATATCTGAGAACGCTCAACAAAGCTCCCTTCTATTTTTTTTTTTTTTGCTGGTTGCCCTGTCACACATCGCGTGCTCTGTCCTGTCCCTTTAAACAGGCCATTCTTTGTTAATGAGCAGCACTTGTGTCCTTAAAAGGAACGAGGATAATTTCTCTGGAAAATACAGCTGTGGCCTAATTTGAGCTCCTCCTGCTTGCTTGTCTGTTCTTGGAAAGAAAATGCAGCGGGGGGAGAAAGGGAAGATTTTGTGCAAAGTGATTCCTGACTTGGAGACAGCATCAAAGGAGACGGGAGGAGCCTTCAGGCACAATATTTTTAGCATTCATCTAAACAGAGAGCAAATAGGTAAATTTTAGAAAACATAAACATTTATGCTCTCATTGTTTTGTTAAAATAAAATAGATGAGGTGGTGGATGGGGTGATCAGAGTTGGTCTCCCACTCCACCCAGTCTTCATTTTGACTCACAGAAACCTCCCGATGCCCCCTTGTTTGCTGAATATCAGAGATGGGAGCGCTCAGCAGCTCCCAGGGAGTTTGGGGCGGCACAGCTCGCCCTGGCAGGGGCACGAGGCTCACCCACAGCACTCAGGGGCTTTTAGCTCCCCTCCCTACGTGCCAGGCACAGCGAAATGGAGTATCCTGAGTTGGAAGGGATCCACAGGGATCATCCAGTGCAGCTCCCGGCCCTGCACAGATCCCCCAGCAAGGCCACCCTGTCCCTGGCAGCGCTGTCCAAACGCTCCCGGAGCTCTGGCAGCCTCGGGGCCGTGCCCATTCCCTGGGGAGCCTGGGCAGTGCCCAGCAGCCTCTGGGGGAAGAACCTTTCCCTGACATCCAACCCAAACCTCCACAGAGACCAAAACAAGAACCTGGATGTACAGTTACCCCGGTTTGCTAAAACACTCAAGCCTAAATCCCAGTCTTTCATGGAATTGGGCATAACTCACCCAGTTTGCTGAGTATTTCCAGCCTGCTCAACCAACACAGATGGCTGTCTCACTTGGGATTATTTTTTTAACACAGCACCTTTCATTTTAAAACTTTCTCAAGAAGATTTGGGAGAGGCCATGGAAGGAGAGGTGAGAAGAGTAATTTGGTTTGCTCTGTAAACCTGTGCTTAAAAATTCATTAGTGTTGAGCATTCCAGGGCGTCTCTCAGCCCCTCTGCTAAACCAGACCCAGCATCCTGAAAAGCCACCAGAGCTGGGTGAGAGAAGGATAACGATGGAGGAGGAACAGAGGAGGGGTAGAGGAGGGATCCAGAAGGGTATTGGAGCACCCAAAGCCACTGTGAGATGAGAGAAGTTATTTCTCCAAGTCTGTTGTTGCGCTGACACTGAATTTGTGAAGAAAGATCAGGACCAAACCACAACAGGAAGCTGGAAATAATAAAATATTTCAGACATTGTCATTATGAAGAGAAAATAGCACTAAGGAAAACAGGAGACTTTAAAGTTCCCAAAACTTTTTTTATCTAAATAGTAATTAAAGTTAATTCTCCCCCTGTACTTTCCTGTTAATTAAAAAGGGATGGGATGGGAGGAAAATACTGTAGCATTGCAAAACATAAAGGCAGAAGTTTTAGACAATGATATTAGTGAGAAAAAAAAAAACAAAAAACAAAAAATTCAGCTCTGTACCTTTTAAATTAGCTCTGGCATTTCAAAGAAAAAAGTTAGAAATAGATCAAGCTTGAAAAACACAGAAGTTTTGTGCCACTGAATGAGAGGACTCATCTACTCTCAGGTCACTCTGCTAATATTAACAAAAGTAGCAAGTGACACAGGATTATTATTACACCTTGAATGCCTGGCAAATATTACATTTAATAAGGTTTTTAATGCTGCTTTAAACCAAACTCAGCAACGTGAATCACATCGAGCAAAACAAACATTACCTGATTATTCCAACGAGAGTAAAAGGGTCAGAGGATTGCTTTAGCTCATCAGCACTAAGCCAGCAGAGTTTTATCATGCAATGCATTTGCCTCTTTTAAAAAGCTGCTGTAGTAGTTTCCCCCAGCAAAAGTTAAACAGACTCTACTTTTGCATTCTTATTCAGAGAGAGAACACTTTTTATTTCAATGCCTGTTTCCTTCCCCTTGCAAATCTTTCCCCAGCCAAAAAAAAAAATCTATACAGCAGCCCATACAATCACTGTTTAAATAGGAAAGATGGTTGAATTAATAAGTGATTTCTAGCTCAGCTTAATTTACTTAGCCCAGGATCCCCTGAAAACTGCCAAGGTCTGCTACACGCTGCTCGCTCGTTCCATTCGCAGAGCAGAGGCAGCTTCCCCTGGAGAGCAACAAATGGGCAGAGCAGAACGCTCCCAAAGAGCCCAATCCCCGTGCAAATCAAGCTGAGCTCTAAATTATCCTGGCAGGCAGAGACGTGCAAAGAGAGAATCACTTACCCCACTTCTATTACAAGAACTACAAAGTTTCTAAGAGCCGGGATCCTGGGATCCCTCGGGGGAAATGCAGCGGTGCAGCTGCTGCTTCAAGCCTGCAAATTGGCCAGAGCTGACATTATAATCAACTCTTTCTGACATGGAGCTCGCGAGAGTTGGCAGCAGCCACTTGATCCGCAGGCAGCCTCTGCCTCCCATCCCACATGGGCTCCCAGAGCAGCGGGAGCGCTGCGGGAGCGCTCCAGGGAAAATCCCAGCCTGGGCAAAGGCAGGCAGGAGCGGCCGCAGGGCTGGGATTTGTTCTTTGCCTGGGGCATCTCTTTTATAAGAACAAATAGAAATGCAAACAGAATAAATCTCTCTTTCATCTTGCTTAGAGGACTCTCTCACCTGGACTGGTTTTGCTGTACTCAGACCTCAGGTTTTCACTGTGAGTGTTTCTTTTTGGCTTTAGCAACTGTGGCAGGTAAAGCAGGAGCATTCCTGCCCGGACTCGCCAACAGCTGGCGAGCACCAGCCGCATCCCTCGGCTCCTGCCAGCCCCAGCCCGGATCTGCGCTGGCCCTTCTGCTGGGAGGGTTAAAAAGGGGCCCGTGTGGTGTCACCTCGGTTTGCTCCCTTTCCCTGGGCTTGCAGCAGGAGATCACCCGTGCTGCTCAGCGCACCTGACACCCGCCTTTTCCCCGCGCACGGCTCCCACCACGGTTCAGCACTACAGGTGCAAAGCCAGGCTGCAGCACAGCTCAGGGCTGCAGCACAGCTCGGGGACGTGTCCTCCAACACAACAGCAAAATGCAAATATTCTGCAAGGCACAAATGGAGGCCGAGGGGTGGAGAAGGGGAACACATTCCCTACAGCGCCCTTACAAAATGTCTTGTCAAATCCGCTTTCCCCAGCCACCCCATGGAAGCAGAAGGCCACCCCCTGGAGCTGGGACTGCTGCCCCCAGCAGCATCTGCTCTCTAGTTCTGCTTTTTAAAAAAACCCCAATTTTTCTACAATTTAAGGGTTTTTTTCCTGCTGTCCACCTTTGCTTCCCTCTTTAGAGCCGAACACAATTACTTTCCCTGTTTAATAATCAAACTACAGCTCTGTTTCAATTACACAGAAGCAATATTTGGCCGTGCATGGAACAGGAATAAAGCAGAAATAAAAAGTTAAAGATGAGGTTTATAGACCTTAGTATGGGGATTACAAGTGAAGGTTTTCAAAGCCAGCATGGGAATCAGTGTTTTAACAGAGGAAAGTTCAAGAAAGCAGGGTCATTTCATTTCTCCCGGTAATTTCACAGCATCCTTTAGGATCAGACATTCCATAGGTATTTTGCACGGATATGTCCACTCTAAACCTAAACCGCCATGGCAGGGCGTTGGAAGTGGCTGGATTTTAAGATCCCTTCAACCCAGGCCTTTTGAGGATTCCATGATTCTGTGATAAATCCCTAAACTGTCAGCACAGAAATGTCCAGTGCAGTGGGATTTTGGAACTCGTAGCCAAGACCGTTGACTCAGCCATGTAATAGAAATATTTAATAATAAAACAGGATTCATTCAGAATTATTTCTGGTCACAGCTCTTGCTGATCAAAACTTGTCAATGTTTCAGCCTAATGTCAGACCATTATGCTGCACTTTTAAAGAAAGCTAAGCCCATTTCTGTATTTTTCTCCCTTAATTAAAAAAAAAAAATTGACGTATAAATTAAAGTTTCACAACTGTGTGCTGTGAGAGGAAACACTTCTTTTAGTTATTACTTAGCCTGCTAAAAATACCTGTGCAAAAATTAAATACATTTAGTGCCTTCAGTAATTGTGTGGAGAGTCATCATTTCCTCAGTGATCCTGTGGGAGAGTGAAAGAAAAAGAGGTGCAAACCAGTGGGTGAAATATTATATATCTGTGTGCATATATATATATAAATGCTGTACACCTACATACATTTATGTATTTATACTGTTATTTTTACTTTTTACCTTTTTTTTTTAAATAGCTCCATCTATCTAATGAAATTTATTGAGGGAATGTAATTTTTTTTTTTTTTATTCAGGGCAAGGTTCTTTAAAATCACCACAAAATATAAAAGTGTCTTTCATTATTTCATATGTGCACGTGAAATCAATGCCACATTGACATGGGGATTTTGATAACTGTGCAGGGGTCTGAAGAAATGAGAGCAAAGTTCAGCTCTAGGGAAGGCTGATATCTACAAGGCTGAGAAGCTTGGAGAACAACAGGAATCATATACAAATATATAAACATATCCAGGGAAATACAGAAAAATATGTCTTATGAATATTTCATTTTCTGTTATGATTTAGTTCATTGTTAACTGCCCTTCAGGTGTTACCAAAGTGCTGTTAATATCCTGAGTCACCCATATTCCATGTTATCGTCGCATCATGGAATCACAGGGTGGTTGGGGTTCGATGGGGACTTAAATCTCATCCAGTGAGATGCCGTGGCAGGGACACCTCCCCCTGCCCCAGGCTGCTCCCAGCCCTGTCCAGCCTGGCCTTGGGCACTGCCAGGGATCCAGGGGCAGCCCCAGCTGCTCTGGGCACCTGGGCCAGGGCCTCCCCACCCTCCCAGGGAACAATTCCTTCCCAAGATCCCAACTAAACCTCCTCTCTCTCAGCTGATGCCACCCCGCCTTGTCCTGTCACTCCATGCTCCCATAAATTATTTCTTTGCATTTGTCTTCAGCACTTAACAGAGCCCAGGAATCTTTGAGAGATAAAACTGTTTGGAAAAATACATTTCTCAGATGTTTCTAGTGGAAAACATGAGCCTCTCCTCCAAGGCCTCCTCTGAGCTTGAACATGAAGAGCCCCGCTCACCAGAACTGGTCCTGCCCTTCCAGTCCATTCGCAGCTCGAGAACAGCACCTGGGCTCCTGCCAGGACAACTGGGCTGAAAATCTTTGCAAGTGTCACCTCAGAGGAAAGGATGTCACTCACCGGGCATGGGCAATGTCTGAGGAAATATTTACTTGCTCGTAGTGTGTAAAAGTAGGAAACATCCTTTGTTTTAATGGCTGGAATTAAAAAGGCGAAATCAAAAGGCAGATTATAGCTAAACTGTATTCGATGTCATTTGTGTGAAGGTGGGGGGAGGCTGCTTTAAACTTCAGCCTTGGCAAACTCCCCTGGGAGGGCTCAGCTCTCTCTCTGATCCCTGGCTGGATTTTCATGCTGAGCATCTGTGTGACCTTGGCTCGAACCTCTGAGCAAAGCACCACGGTGTGAGAAAAAGCTGTGAGGGAAACCAGGAAACTCGAGCTGTACAAGCTCCAAAAGGTGAAACTGCAGACAGGGGGAAGATTGCTGAGAAGGGGACAGTTAGCAGCTCAAGGACTCGCAGGGAAACACATCAAAGCTGCAAGCTGTGAAATTTTCAGGTAAAAAATCCCACAGAAGATGGGAGCTCAGCAGCAGCAAGGAATTACTGATGCTCAGCTCTGGGGCTTGCCGCCACGTTACTCTACTGTGAATCTTAGGAAATAAATCATTGCCTTGTCCTCGGAGCATATCCGGCTTGCAGAGCATCTCTTCATGCCCAGACACAGTGACCCTGAAGGGTTACCCCTCTCAGCTCTCTCTGTGTTTCTTTGTTCAAATCTCACCCTTGCTATGAGCCTGCCCACCTGTTTGTCCGGGGATGGAAACCAGGGACACCCTAAATAAACCTGGACAGAGCTGAAGGCGACTGCAGCTGATGGTCAAACCCACCTGAAATTCTGCTCTTAATCTGCTTATTCCAAGAGGCCTCACCCCGGAGGGGCTTCCAGGACCAGCAGAAGTTCCCAGCAATGGCTCGGAAGGGCAATTTGGTAATACCAGCAGAGGTGTCTCAGATACACCCATGCAAATGGGTACCGGTTTATTAGGTGTACAGAAGACACGAACGCTCATGTAAGCCATTAACTGTGATTATGTTTTCCCCTTGCTGGTTCCATTATGATCCACTATACCTTTTTCCTTATTACTCTGATTATAGATCGGTATAATTTCCTCTTTATTAGCACAATTATGGTCTGCACTTGTATAAATGTCTTGGAGAAATCAGAGTCACTGAGAAAATACAGCCAGTGAAAGGATAAAGGTATTACTGTTATTAGTATTATTGTTATTATTTCTTTTGAATGTTCACATATTCTTAATTCCTTGTGGCATTACATAATTCCGTATTTTGTCTCATCTAGGGATCAGGTTCAATAAAGAAAACAAAACATGATTAATGTGTACTCAATATGACTTGCACACCATTATTGCAGCCTGGTGTTTAGCTTGTAAGAAAAAAAAACTAATTAAATTTTAAGTTAGGTTTCCCAGATTTCTGCAGACAATTAATTAATTGACTGTGTAACATTTTCCATTTCTGTTTCCTGTTTCTTTCCTATGGGTAATAAAAAAAATTGTTTAAAATGAAAGGTGCGTGGATGTGGCTCTTAGGGATGGTTTAGTGGGGGGCTTGGCAATGCTGGGTGATCATTGGACTCAAGGATCTTAAAGGGCTTTTCCAGCTTAAATGATTCTGAGACGTGCTGGTCAACATCATGACACAATTTCTTTTTCTTCATCATTACAAAAAATATTCCAGAGCCATTTTTCCTTTGTTTTCTATAATTCCCGGCAGATTTCATCTCTTTGGCTTTTTTGTTTTGTGAAAGAAATATAACTTTGGGTACAACAGACGACCCTGCAAGAGGCTGTGCTGATCTTGTTACCACTGGAGCACCACCTGCCGACCTCTGCCAAAGGGTCACGCCCAGATCCCATTGGGAAATGGGTTTGGGAAAACTTGGTCCCAGCGGAGACACAAACTTCTCGGGCTGAGTGACTTTCCAGCAGCAGGCCCCTTCATCCTGGGCATGTGCAAGTGTGGTGTGAGCACGAGAATCTCCGTATAAACATCAGTGCAAACTTTTTGGGAAGATGCCGCGATGAGTGAGGAGCAGAAAATCCATCCCGGGGCCATCTGCCTGAAGAACAGCCTTGTCAGAACAGGCGGCTTCCCGCTGAAACGCAGCAGACTCCCGCAGGCCCTGCTGTGTGTTTAGGTATGAAGTACGTAACACCCAGTGAAAGGGAAGATGATGTGCAAAATGTGACTCTTGATATGCATTTTGAAGGTACAAGTCTAAATATCGAGGTCACATTGACTCCAAACCTTATCCACGTAGAGCTATTAAGAAATTCGTTATAAAAGAGTTAGAATTATTCTTCATCAGTAATCTTCATTAGTTTAACAACAGTACATTGCGCTCATGATTATCCTGCCCTATGCAGACCCCTGGTTGATTCATACAACCCATAAACGTCTCTTTCCTTCCTTCCTTCCACTTTTGTTTGCATGACGGAAATTGTGCAAGCCTGAAACAGCACCGACTTTTCCCAGCCTCTTGCCCTCTATCATCTTGGAGCGTTTGAACTCCAAAAATGACCCATAAGTGTGTTTTTCCTTAGCAGGAGTTACATGAGGCCACAAGAGGAAAGGAAAACTTCAGTGCAGTGCTGGAGAACCTGGCAGAGCTCACAGGCCTCTCCTGGGGAGAGGAGTTTTAGAGGCTGCAGGAATGTTCTGGTTCTCTGCTCATTTTCTCCCTTTTGCCTGAAGGCAGGTTCAGTACAAAATGCACGAAGAGAGTCCAGGACCTGAAGGACTTTCTGTTTAAGTTGTCAGAGCAAGGGTCCTGGGAAAGTGAAAGATGTGCCCAAGATCCCCAGAAAGACTGGATTGCGTTCAGATACCCGGAACTTCAGGACACCACCATCCTTTTTTTGCTTTGTTTTAAATACCCCTCTTCTACAGTTTCAATTTTCCAGGTTTTCTATCCATATATCACTGCAAATAAGGACTTCTTGAATAAAAGCAGCGTTTCCATCCATTTTCCACAGTAAACAGGAGTCAGCCCTTGGGATTCAGGGGTTGCATTTTCTAGAAGTCACCACAGGCAATAACCAAAAGATGTCGTGCAGAATATTCCTGGGCTCCTGAGCTGGCAGCCGCCCCCTGGGGAAGGAAAACCACTTGGGATCAGCCCAGCCAGGAACTGCCAGGGCTTCTTGTTGGAGCCACCAGCACAGCTGTGAATCCTGTGTGCACAGTGATCAGTCACAGAGGAGGCTGTAGTGAGGATTCGGTCTGGAAATGGATTCAGGAGGCACAGATGGAACCCCACGGCACAAACCCCTGCGCCTTCATTTTTGCCAAAGCAACAACTCGCTCCCACTGGAGGAGCCCCACGGGGGGGTGGGTGGGGGCTGCTGGATTTCACAGGGATTGCCTTCCCTCGCCTCTCCTGGGGGAGCACAGCTCCCGTGAGACAGAATCACAGCATCACTGAGGCTGGCAAGGACTGCCACTCTACTTCCCCGAGCCCCTGCAGGAGCCGAGCCCGATGGTGAGGACTCGCTTGGTGAAAGCGTTCCAGTGATTTTAATTCTCGTGCTCAAGTGGAAAAAAAAAAGAAAAAAAATAATAAAAAGAAAGGAGTAAATCACATCAGCAGCTGCTGAAAACATCGGAGGTTCTGAATGTCACACAAAGAAATGGAAGTGCCTGTGGGGTTGCCTTTCTGATTAAGCCCATTTGTACCTGTATCACAAATGAGCTGCCCTCCCCAGTGAAAGGGCATTTACCAGTGCTTAGGGTTTAACCATGTGATAAGGAAAAAGCAATTTGCTCCCTCTCTTACGCTGCCTTTCCTCTCCTCCTCCTCCTCCTTTTATTCCACAACTCCCCTTCCCAAATTTTAGTCACTATTCATGTTGGCAGAAAATCTGCAGTGATGTCCTCACATGCAGAGTGTAAAATAATTCCTCCAGCAACTGTTAACAGCAGCCGTAAAACAGCAAAATAAAATAACACTGAGAAAAGCAATCAATAAAAATCTGTACAAAAATTAAGTATTGGCGAATGAAATAGGAAAAGGGCCTGAATCCGAGTGTTTTATAGAGAAATCTGGAAGCTATTTCCAGAGAAGATGGGCAAGGGGTAAAATTTATCAAATGTTGCTGGGTTAATTATGCCAGAGCAGCCAGGGAACAAGATGTTTGACCAAAGGGAATGTAAGGGAACGGATCCAGCTCCTTCTGTGTTTCCCAAGTCATTGTCCTTCTGGGCTTAGGTGATCCCAGTGTGTCTCCATGCAAATGATTTTCCGCTACTGCTGAGACAGGTGTTTCCAGGATGGGTGCCTGGGCAGGAGGAATTGAGTTTGTGCTGGTGCATGAGCAATGGGAACTCAGTCTTTGGGATCAGCACAGGGATTCTCCAGAGAGGGAGAAAAAGTACAAAGAAAAATACATATAAATAAATCAAAAGAAAACAGAAGCCCTGCAGTGCTTACACCGTCAGAACCTTTTGCTGGGAAAGCTGTACTGGCTCACTCCATGGCCAGATCTATGCAAAGAAGATCAGCTACGAGCAGCCTTAGTGGGAAAAACCTTTTCGTTTCTGGTAAGTGGAGTCTGGCGGGAGCAGAGAGATGGGCCCCACGCAGGGAAAGCACAAAGCGACATTTGCCAGCGCATGCAGGGCGTCCCCACAGGAACGCCAGGCAACAGGAGCTGACAGAGCTGGAAATGCTGACGGGAAGCGCTGAGGGACAGAGGGGTGTTCACCTGGGACAGAGCCAGCCACAAGTGGAGTCTGGAGTTTTTGGAATCTCACCAGCAGTGAAAATGGGGTGGGATGAGGGCAGGCCTGGAGGACAGACCTTTCCAAAGGCACAGGAAGGGCTCTGGCACCATCAGGGTGCAAAAAGCCAGCCCTGATCCAGTTATTAGCATTGTGTCCCTTTGACACCATGCCTGGAGAGTTTCTCCGTGGGACAGCTGCTGGATTGCATCATTCCAGAGCACAGGATGCAGCTATTAATGGCTTTTAATGTGATCCCCTGGATCCTGAAAATACCTGCTCTCAGGCAGGCCTTAATCACCGGATTGCGGATATCGATACACTTAAACCATCAAGGAAAGACTCAAAATGCTCTTAATTCACAGCAAAATCATGAAACTTCAAACCAGAGCATCCACAGGTCCGGTGTGTGCTGAAATAAATCTGAATTTTCATTCTCCAGTTGTCCACCTATTCTTGGGTTAATGACTGAGAGTTACAACCAGCTTTTCAAAAATATAACAAAAAATATTGCCGCTCACTTCCCTGGCAGACTGCTTGCATCACTTTAATTTAGGAAGCAAACCGTGCTACAACAGCCACAGACATGTAAATGAGGCCAAAAAATGGTGCTTGTTTTGTTGCTTTCCAAATTTAAGCTGACCTAAATAATTTAATACAAAATTTACAGCAACGAGAACACAATTTGGTGGACAAATATGGGAACACAGTGAATTTGTACTGCAGAATGTTTGCTCCCCTGGGTAAAGGATGATTCACCATCTGTAAGTGCTGATGCAGCTTTCACCTTGGGGGCAAACACAGCACACACCGGACCTGTGGATGCTCTGGGAGAGCTTTCTTTTATCCCAGCATGGAATCTGGGATCATTCTCTGACTGGCTTTGGCACTCACTTGTCAAGGGTTTGCTCTCTGCAAGTCCCTGAAAGGGCTCACGCCCAGGTGGGTCTTTTCTCCCAGGCTGGAGGTGACAGGAGCAGAGGAAACGGCCTGCAATGGCCCCAGGGGAGGTTTGGTGGATAATGGAAAGATTTCTTCCCTGAAAGGGTGAAAGGCAATGGAACAGAACGCCCAGGGCAGTGGTGGAGTCACCATCCCTGGAAATGCTCAGAGAATGTGTGGATGTGGCCCCTGGGGACGTGGTTTGGTGCCAGGGAATGGTTGGACTCCAGGATCTTGGAAGGCTTTTCCAACCTTCGTGATTCTATGACAGCAAGGTGTCCCCACGAGTAAATTAAATCATTGCTGACAAATCCTTTTTGCTGACATGAGAATATGGAATAACTTTGGGAAACAGCAGGGGAAGGAGAGCAGAGAATTAACCCTGTGAGTGCTGCCCCAGACATCACCCAGCACCCACGGCAGGAGGGGCTGGTGGAGACGTCAGCTCAACCCAGCTGATTTGAGCTTCTCCATCCAGTCATCGACACTGTCTCCCGCTCCTGAGCAAAGCACAAATCAGTATCTGAGCTGATGGGGGATAATTACAGAGTGATCAAAGCACGTCAGGCAGGGAGACCTGGCATCCCCGTGCTCACCTAAGGTTATAGAGAGCTGGGAAATGCTCTGGTTTCTCCAGGGTGGGGCAGGATGTGTGGGGAGCTGGCACAGCTTTCCTCCCAGGGCTCTGGGTTGTGTCCGTGGTTGTGGTGAGCTGTGGCAGAACTCAGCGCGCTTCCTTCCCAGAGCTGCTCCAGAGCGAACCAGGAGCTGCATCACCTCCCTGTGCTTCAGCAGGCCCCAGGGAAAGGCTGCGAGCAGCAGCACTTGGTCGCCGGTGATTTTGTCCTCTAACTCGGCACTCAAGGAAAAGAAGACAATTCTTTCTCTTTCCCCCTCCCTCCCGCATTCTACACTTTTCCACAGCTCTTTGGTTTTCAGAAATTTTCAGAAACATCCTCTCTGGTCTTCAGAGTACTTTTTTCTATTTGTGTAACAGTGTGTTTCCTCTCTAATAAACCAAAGCAGAATAATCGGTGTTTTCTCGAATTTCAGCAGAATTCACCTCCATTGGATCACACTAAGGTAAGTGAAACTTAAGAGGAAGCTTAAGAGTCAGTTTAAATGTGTGAGTCACAGCCCCGCATGGACTCCAGTGCTTTCTTGAGAAGGATTGTGAGTCATTCTTCAGCCATGGACTGAGCTGAAGGACAAAGAGCAAGCGATGAGACACCTCAGCATTTCCTTCTGGAGACAACCCTGTAGGAATAGTCACTGCAAAAATATCATTTTGCCCCAGAGCACTTCAGTCCTTCAGTGCCTTGATGGGCGCCTTTGAAAATCCCTTTGCTCTCAGCTCCAAAGCCATGCAGGGCAAATCAAAGGTTCTTTGTGTCCGGTTAAGCGGGACTGAGCGGTCTCTGGTTGAGATGGAAACCCACACAGGCTGGGGGCTCCCAGTCCCTGGAAGTGTCCAAGGCCAGGCTGGACGGAGCCCTGAGCAGCCTGGGATGGTGGAAATGGATGGAATTTCAGGAGCCTTCAAACCCAAACCATTCTATAACTGTTGTTCCATGGAAAAGCCTGGCACAGAGTCAGGGCCAGCCCAGCACCGCAAACCCCTCTCGAGTCACAGTCGGTGGCTTTTGTCCCATCCTAGATGATCAGCAAAGGAACTGAATGTGTAGTTTGCAAGGTATTTTGTTCAGCGTCCACAGCAGTGCCAGCTGCATTGCTGGCAATCACACAGCCCGTGCTCCACAACCAAGCAAAACAGAAAATGTAATTAATTTCATTTGGAAATCCAGTCTGAGCACATTTGCCACCCGTTTCATTTCACTGCCACATCAGAAGTTACACTCTGACCGACATCACTTACCCGGCAGACACACAAGAAAGAGAATAAATATTATTATTGGTGTCTGAATATTTAGTCCATGTAAATGCACTATATACTTGGCTTGGCTTTGTCATCATAGAAAAAGCAAGGCAAAATTCTGGTTTCTTTTTCTGCTCACACTTTCTTTTGTCTCCTTCTTTTGTTTTTTTTTCTCCCAGAATCTTGCATAGTGAGTACTGCAAGATTTTATTTTTGGTTGCATCCCTCTAGTTCTTATCTTGAAAGAAAAATTCAGACATATCCAGCACCTTGAGGCTTCAGAAGCAGGGATGCTGGGAAGGACCTGTTACTTTATCTCTTTTGCATATGTCCTTGCAGCCTGGTCTCTTCTATTTATCCTGAAAACCTCGGGTGAAATGGGATCTTACAAAGGAGTTCATGAGCACAGGCTTCAGTTGTGTGCAGGCAACGAGATGGGTTCTGGGGAAGGGAAATTCCCGTGCAGATCCTGGTGCACCGGAATAATCATAAACCACCAGGTTGTGCTGTTGCCCTTAAGCAATGCACATCCCCACCGAGCTGCGCTCAGCTCCTGCCTGCAGCTTGGCTGGGAAGACCCTGAAATCCTGGAAAACCAGGCCCTCAGACTCGTTGTTCCTTCTGATGATACAGCTCAGTATTTTCCACTGGATTTGGGCTCGCTTTGAAACCCACCTGCAGTGTTTGCTGGCCACGACATTTGGGTAGAAAAGCAATACGAATAAACAGGGAAAATAAAAGTATTAAAAACCTCAAAATAAAAATAGAAATGAAATAATTAAAAATAAATCATCCATCAGGACAGCCTTAGGATGTAAACACTATGCAGGTCACCCAAAAACTGGTGGGTTTTTTTGGTAGTTTATACCCAACCTATTGACTTTTCTTCCTAACTTCTAAACAAATCCAGTCTTTTCAGGCTCCCCACTGCACGTTTTCTAAGAAAATCACAGATAAACTGAACAGACTTTTTCCTACAGGACTCAGCACCTCAGACAGCAGAGTGACCCAAAATTATTTTTCCACTATGTCTGACTAAAGAGATGTGTTAATTACAGATGAATAATAATAGTTTTAATTAAATGAAGAATGTGCAAGAATGGCCATGAAGAATCTGACCACAGGTAAAATCAACAAATCATAGAATCACAGAATCCCAGAATGGTTTGGGTTGGAAGGGACCTTAAAGCCCACCCAGTGCCACCCCTGCCATGCCAGGGACACCTTCCCCTGTCCCAGGCTGCTCCCAGCCCTGTCCAGCCTGGCCTTGGGCACTGCCAGGGATCCAGGGGCAGCCACAGCTGCTCTGGGCACCTGGGCCAGGGAAGAATTTCTTCCTAACATCTGATCTAAAACTCCTGTCTTTTGGTTTAAAACCATTCCCCCTCATCCCTATAAAAATTCCCTCTCCAGCCTCATTTTAGGCCCTCCTTTGGCCACTGAAAGGCCACATAAAGACTCCCCGGAGCCTTCTCTTCTCCAGGCTGAGCAATCCCGATTCTCCCAGCCTGGGAGCAGAGCTGCTCCATCCCTCTGATCACCTTGGTGGCCTCCTCTGGACTCTCCCCAGATGCCAAGGAAGTTTGCAAAAGTAAAGTAGAAGAGCAGGACAAGCCTAGAATTATCCAGGCAAACTTTCAATCGACAAAAGCCTGCTCTCAGTAGGAGGTGATGGTTATGTCTCCTATTGCCACCCAGAGCTTCTTCTTCCTGAATTCAACCGAGCACTTCTTGCGACCTTGTAAACATTCGGAATCTGGAACATCTGGCGCCAGAGCCACTGCATCCATGAAAAATTCCATGAGCCGTGAAAAACTGCTCCTTTCGGTTTGCTTTTGAACCCACCACCCGCCAGCCTTCCAGGTGATAAAGGAAAAGGCACACCTGGCTAAGATCTGAGGCTGGATCCTGATCCTTTTCCTCAGAAAAGCAGGTCATTGGATAAATCCCGTTTTATGGGTTTGTGACACGGGATGGGATCATCCCACCACACAAACCCAAACCAGAACCCCAAATCTTTAGATTTAGATCAAATCACTCCCAGTGACATTTGGAGATGATTTAGATGAATTTTTACGTCACCAAGCATTTGATTTTTTTATTCTTCTCTTAATATTCCCAAAGATTTTGGGATTCTTTCTCAACTACCCTTCAGCTTCTCCCTGGTGCTGAGTGGCTTTCCCACGTGGTGTGCTTTCCTCCTCTGATGCATCACACACCAACTCCTGCCTTCCCTCAAAGTACTCCAAGAACAAAAGCTCTGAGCTCAGCTTGAAAAGAAGAAGGGGAAATGCTGCTTTTCTTTCACGCACCTCGGTGGGAACACACCAGCCCAGGAGTTGTTGTAACACGAGGAACACAGCTCAGGTTATTCGGCTCCCAGCTGGGACCTGGGGCTGTCCTGGCTCGTGGCGCGCGCTCCGGTGACAGATTATCCACTGCACAGCGCCCTTCTCTCCTGGAACAGTCTCCCAAAGGATACAGAGCAGATTTTTAGCTGCTGCAAATCACAGCAGCGCTTTACAGCCTGCTCCTGTCCATCTGTGTCCCCGAGCTGGGAGCCTGTCCTTTCACAAAGAGGGCAGTTGCATGTCGGACATCGCAGATCTCCTCATGTCTGAACGACGGACAAGCAGCCCTGCTAGGCCGAGTCCAGTGCCTCGGATGGGCTGATAGATGTGAATATCAACAAACTCCAGAACGCCGACAAAGTGGTGAAGGAGGGGGAAATCCTCCCCTCCCTTTGGAAGGGTTCCAAATCTTGCCCCACAGATCCGTTGAGTGCTATCAGGAAGGCTCACAGAATAAAAGCAAACCCAAGGAGATCGTTCAGTGGTGGTTTTAAAAGGCTTCTGACCCAATCCATCCCCAAAGCCTATTAGGAAATTTGAAAACTGCAGGGTAAAAGGTAAATTTCTGCCATGGATTAAAATCCATTCATGAGCCAGAGAAAACAAAGGAGAAGAAAAAAGATCTAATTCCTGACATACAGAGAGGTTAATGTGGAGTGCCCCGAGACTTGCTGCTGGGATGGTTTTTTTTTTTTTTGTCCCTTTAAATCCCTGGCATAATGCAAAAAGTCCTGGCTTACTCAGCAAATATTCTGCACTTCCCTGCTGCAATAAATCCTCGTGCTTGCTTTAGCTCAGGCTCCCGAACTGCTGTGCCTCAGATTCTAACAGCACCCACAAGACAAGCAGGGCACACAGGGAGGGAGCTCCATCTCGATGTGGTTCCACTTCATTAGAAATATCCCGAGGGGGGAATCTGTGTGGCTGGTGATTTCTCATAAATCAGAACAAAGACCATTTTTCTTTTAAACATCCTGCAAATCTGAAGCTCTGCAAGGTAGATAAAACATATCTTTCCCTTGTACATATGTATTTTAAAAACCCAGCAACTGGGGACCATGCCGCTGCGGTGGAAAATGTTGCGGTTATGTCTCAGTGAACGGCATCAGCACCAAAATAATTCTTTAAATCTGAAGCAAACGTGAAGGTTTGAGTGACACCGTGCAGATATTCAGCATGGAAATAAGCAGCAGATGTATCCAACTGGAAACAGAGTAGAGGAACTTCCGTCCAGATGAAGATTTATGGATCTACCAATAGAGATACCGGTGGATTCAGACATGGTTATTTGACTAAAAAGAAATTAAATCTAAACAGCACAGTAAAAGTGTCTGCTTACTCTTCAGAACCACCCAGAAAGGGTTAATATGTTTCATGGCAAAAAGGACAAACCCTGAATGAAAGTTTGCTGTCATTGCACATCCTCTTCATTTTGCATTCAGTTTCAGTCATGAGAGAGAAAACCATGAAAAAATTCCCAAGGAGCAAACAGAAATATCTCCCAGACAGCGAGAGCTCTGAGAAGTGTGAGAGTGCACGTGGCTCTGCTCCTCTGTGACCAGGAATGTCCTTTCAGCCTTGCAGGCTCCCAGAGCTGACGGCTGCCACGGTGGGCAGCGAAACCTGGCTCCAGTGCCCCGAGCACACACAGCAAGGTAAAGCTACTGAAACGCTGAATGCTCACATTCGGAACAGAAATTGATTGATGGTCAGTCCAGCCAAAAGTTCTCTTGGAGGTGTTATTGCATGGGCACAGGGCAGCAGGAATTGGCAGAAAACAAAGCTGAACATTTCATTTCCATCGTCAGCTGATGGAGTCATGATCTCAGAAAATCAGCTGCCCTAAGCCAAGCTGCTTTGAGATGTGGGACCCTGGAATATTTTCATTTACAGTAGGAATAATGCTGCCTGCTGTAGGACACCTAAAATATCTCATTTTTTCTAAAAATGTGTTTGGGAACTTTCCCAGCTTACTCAGTACTTTTGCCCTTTTGAGGATAACATTGAACAGAAGTCAATAACCGTATTTTATTTCAGGTTTTATGTAGCACATGCAAAGAATTCACCTTCAGTTCAAGATTAGCAGCTGGGAAGTTTTGATGATCCCTTATGAAAGAGCCTTTGAGTCACTCATCATCAGAAACTTTCCTCCCCTTTCCACATAAATATACAAAAATCTCTTTTTATTACAAATTTTACAATGTCTTATGTTTTTCCTTTCTTTATGCTGAACTCATATGAAGGAAACATTTCTAAGGCGCTCCAACCTATTTTCAGCTTTTTGGGGATAAGAAAAGATTTACTTTCCCTCAATCATCCAAACTGTGTCCACCCTGTCCCTATTTGAAGGCATCAGTCTGCATGTGGAAGGATCAAAAATATTACACCATCATTTCTTTTTCTTGCTTTGAGGTCAGGCGTGCAGGCCATCAAAAATGATAGGGCCAAGATTTTTAAAAAAAAAAAAAAAGAGTAATTTGTGTAAAATACACACACACTCAGTGGAAACTTCTCCAGATATAATTTCTCTTCAAAAAGCTGCTTTATGTAATTCCATATTGACTGAAAGGATTTGCAGGGGAAAATACATCCAAATTAAAATCAGCCACTTTAAAAACATGGAAAGAAAATTGCTGTGTAACAGCCACACTTCTGCCAGAGAAAACCGAGTGTAGAAAAGGGAAGAGAAGCTTTTCAAAGAGTTTTACAGCTGGGAAAGTCTGGGAACTTTGTTTTTCAGAATTCTTAGAAATGCAATGATTCGCTGCTGTTGCTCACTGAAACAAGAGCGCTGCTCATGGAAAAGTGTTTATGCAAAGATTGAGACGCTGAGGAGCTCTGGGATCCTGGAGCTGCCCGGCTTCCCCAGGATCCAAAGACCTGAGCACAAATGCATAAAATGGGATTAATCCCAGGAGGAAGAATGCCAAGATTTAAGGTCAACCACTGCAGGATCACACGTGTCCCTCAGCCGAGCTCCCTGCAGCAGGGACCCCGGGCTGCAGCAGGTAATGATTAACCGAATATCCACTGCAAAACGGAACTGTGCCAGCCCTGGGTCACTGGGAGAGACAAGGCAAGGGAGAAGGGAAAAGCCAAGCACAATTTCTGTGCCCTGAGGGAGGTGGAGGAGAAGGAAGAGCCACTCCTCAGTGCTACAGGCAGGTTCCATCCATTCTCGGAATTTTCAGCTGCGAAGGCTCTGGGGTATCAGCAGTGCCTTGCTGAGCTGTGACCAGGGAGCCTCTGAGGAGCTTCCCCAGCCCCGAAACCTCAGGGCCTCCCCAGCAGGGCAGGCTGGAACAGCCCCATGGAGCGAGGGCAAATCCCAGAGTCCGAGCTTTGCTGAGCTCCTGGCACGGCTGCAGCACGAAGGAAAACGCTTGGGAAGGCTCGGCCTTTGGGCACCGCTTGTGCAGGAGCCGAGGATGAGCTCAGGAGCGTGTGCTCCGTGTCTGCTGCGGGACACTCCTTGCACACGCGCCTGAGCGCGCGGCCAGCAGAGACAAGGGGCTGCAAACTGCGGCTCGAGTGCGAGCGCATGGGTCGTGGCTGCACCTTTGCTGAGCGGAAAACTCCCAGTGGGATCAAGCAACTGACATTTAAAATGTTTTGATTCCACCTTGATGTCCCCCTAACGTTTAAAGAGACAAGAATACGTGCGGGTTCGTTATCTTATTAGTTCACACCACCTAAAGCTAATTGTCCCTCCAATATCCCTGTACAGTTCCAAGGCTGGCATTGGGGTTTTCAACCACGATGGATTGAGGTGATGTCCTTTCCTCCTCTGCAGCCCTGCAGTGCCCCTTGCACAGGGCTCACACCCCCTGAGCTGGGCTCTGCCTGTGCCTGTCCACTTCGTGGAGCCTCAGCGTCCCCAGCCTGACACAGCGGTGTTCATGCATCCTCGCTGTGCCTGCCTAAGGTGAGAGTTCTCAGTATCAAACAGAACTGTACAATCGCAATAGATTTAAGTGCTCGTCCATTCCCAGAGCATTCCCTGAGCAACCTGATCCCGTGGGTGTCCCATGGCAGGGGTTTGGAACCAGATCATCTTTGAGGTCCCTTCCAACCCAACCCTTTCTAGGATTCCTTTCTGGGATCTAGGATTCCTTTCTATATTTTGGATAAAAAAGGACCAACACGGTGACATTTTTCCCCATCAGCAATCAGTTATTGTCCTTTGGAGTTCCCAAGAGGAGAAGCCCCCCAGTTTCCTGCTTGACACCATTAGTGCCTGCCCTGTCAGCAGCCCAAACCCAGGGCTGCTCCAGGCTTTGGGTGCAATTCCCTTCCTTTTTCCGGAATCCCTGGCTGACTGCGGCTCTGAACACCCTCCAGCTGCTCTGGTGCAGGGCCAGCCACAATCCCTGAGGGACCTTTGAGGGGACAGTCCAGAGTTCAGGACTAAAGGACACCACGGAGGCGCCCGGAGCCCCTGCAGCTGTGCTGCTCTCACCCTGTGCCCACGCAAATGTCAAACCCGTGGTGGTGGCATCACATTAACCCAGAAATGAGGGGTGCAGCAGGGCTGTGGTTATTTACTGTGACCTGCCTGTCTGATCACATCAGCACTCTCACCTCTCCCACTTTTAACACTCTTGGGCCTGAAAAGGAAGCGGAAAAGACCAACCTTGAAAGCTGATTTTCCCGTCTGGCTGCTTCTTTCTTTGAATAAGAGAGTTTTCCAAGACCAAGAGCTAAGTACCACGGCAGCCAAATTATTTCTGCCCAGAATTGCTGGTTAACCTGTCACATAAGCAGGAGGTTAAGGAGCCAGCAACACCACATGACACTGAGGACGTGCTATTTTTTATCTGTAAATAATGTCCTGAAGTAATGCCACTTTGGCAAACAAGGCAGTGAATCACACACACATTTCTGCTCAGCTGTGTTTACACATCTGTGCTTTTCCCACTTTGCTGAGACCTTTCCCTGTTATTGCATATTTTTTTTATAGTTACTGTGATAGGACTAGAGTTTCGGATTGGTTTTGAAATCCTTCCCAAGGTCCCAAAGAAGTACATGCATGTGAATTTAATTGTGTTCTACAACTGTTTGCAGTTTTAATTCACAGGGCCAACTTGTCATTTGAATGGAATCTAGATCTCACATTGCTTTTGTTAGAAGTAAAGAAGCATTAACATCTAGAATACCTCAGTTATTCAGTTTTCACGTCTGCTATTGCTTGGCTGTCCAAGTATGGGCCATCAGCTCAGTGAGGAAGGGCTGGTTCAGCTCAGGGAGCTTCGGGAGCATTGAACCATTTTCTTTTCCACTTCCATTTTCTGATGAAAAAGAAAACAGTTGTTTCAGGGCTTTTTCTTAAATACTATTTTCTGTGAGTGAAAGAATTGAATATAAAATCTCCAAATTTTGTTCCAGAAAACGTCTGAAAAATAATTCCAGTTGAAGAAACTGCACCGTTCAGTTCTCAGCAGATCTGCAGTGTTGATACTCTCACGTTGTCACTTGATTTTATCCTCAGTCCTGTGTGTATTTCCCATCTGCATTACAAAATCTGGAGTCTGAGCCATTCATATCCTGACTTTTGGCCATCCAAAACAACCCGAGGAAGTTCAGCTGGAGACAACACTTGGCGGGCTCCAGCTGCTCACACTACCCCTCCCAGTCTGAGGAGCTCGTTGTTGTTGTGCGCTTGATTCCGTGAAATGAAACATTAAACATTTTAAAGGCTCCAAAGGTGACCATGCCCTAAACTGGAGGCAGGGGAGCTGCTCAGGGAGTGCTCAGGGTTGGAGGAGATGAAGGAGCTGCAGGGAGCCCAAAGGAGTCTCCGCTGCGGAAATCCTGGGGCAAGGTGAGGAGAGCAGGACCTGAGCAGGCTCTGGGAGGAAAGCTGGGCCAGGGAAATGGTGTTTAGGTTGCAAAACTCATCTGGAAATGGGACTGGAGTCTCTCAGTTGGAGTTTCTCTGTATTTCTACAGTATTCCAAAAAATGGGGCTCGGATTGTGTCATTTTTTCAGTCAACATTATTGCACCTAAGAAACACTTCAGTACTGCCCACAGTGCATTGTTTTATAGAAGCAAACACTGGCATTTTTATTTTGATTATTATTCTGTGAAAAACGTTCCCTGAGACCCTGCTATTTCACCTCTGCATATCAGACTTACTCTGCTCACATTAAGACAGCTCCGGCTTTCAGTATTGTAATTCGGAAATAAAATCTACACACGCTTCACGAGAATTTAGTGTCTCTCTTGATCCTTGACCTGTTTATGTAGCAATTATTAACCAGCTTAATTCGGAGAACTCTGTTCATGTTATGTTTTTACACAAGATATCTTGGCATGATGAAATGATGCCTGATACAAGTCAAGGTTGTTTTTGCTCAACCAGAACAGCCACATTAATTCTAAATTCAGTGTAAACAAGAAGCAGAATAAATGTTTTCCAAGTAGAGGAACAAACCTGGCAAGGAATAAAACACATTCACTCACATATAAATTCATAATACAAGTGTGCAGAAATACAGAATCTTGGTTTTCAAGTCAAAATGTCTGGGCATTTTGCAGTCTGTGGTTTATGTATTGTTTTCCCTTTAATTTTGAGCTAATTCTTTATTTAATCAGCCTTAATCCCTAATCTGTTTATTTCCAGGTATTTGTAATTTGTGCATCTATCCAAGACTGAATTTAATTTGAGTCTGAATTGGGACTGATCCTGAATGTCCTTTCAGGCAAGCGCAGATCAGGGCAGTGATTGAATTTACCGAGGAGAAACCACCAGCACAGAAGCTCCCACCGTGAGCTTTGACTCACAGAACTGTGGGGCTCCACTGGTGCCCGTGGTGCCCTCAGAGTTGGTGTGGGGATCAGAAGAGTTACTGCTCTTGGTAACTGATTATTACATGATTCCTCACGCCAGCGCTTCCCTGACTTCCAGAAAGTCTTCTCCTAAACCACCCTCATACAAACCAGGCACATTCAGCTTCGTAACTTTCTCTCCATAAAAGATCTTCTCCAGGCATCCTACCTTCCTTTTTCAGAGTATTTCCTGTTTTCACTATTTCTCTCTGGAAACACTGGGCTGCAGAATTAAGCGGATTGTTCCAACGAAGGTCTCAGCAATGCCCCATGAGCAGGCACCACCACTTCCCTGCTCTTGCTCCTCCCTGTCCTGCTTCTGCCTCAGCCATTGTGTCCTTGCCCTTCCTGCAGCATTGGACTGACACGGAATATTCAGCTTCGCATCTCTGATTCCTGCAGTGCAGGACACGTTGATTTTCCAGGCATGAATTTACGGCACTGCAGATGTACAAAACCTGTTTGTCCGCAGTGAAATACCTTGATTTACCCTGAGACATGGAAAGCCTTCCTTGGGATTTCCTTAATTCACAATTCACTGGGCATTAATATCAAATCAAGGCAGAAACGGCCAAGAGTATTTCCCAGTGAGCTCTACCCCAGACTGTGGCAGTGTCTCAAGTCTACAAACGGCCTTCGTGTTGCCTGAGCTCATGGCTGCTCGTTCAAACCGGTACTAAAGGGAATTGAGTCGAGTCCCGCCCTTGAACACGCACTGCAACATCCCCGGCATGGATCCTCCTCCAGTGCAAACAACCGTGCGGAAATCAAAATGAGCAAGCCTGGGATCACTTGCACCAAGCGAGAGCTGGCATTGCCCATGTTTACAAATATTTAGCTGTATTTAGAATTGCCTTTTTCACACTGAAAGGGGAAAAAAAGGCTTTCCTTTTTTATCATCTGAAATTTCTCTGTGCTTCCTACACTTGCTGGAGAGCTGGGAACCAAAATGCAGAGGGTGGGAAAAGGCAGGAATTGCTGGATGGAAATAGCTCCCTCTCCTATCACGAACCGTGTGATGGAATAAAAGTCAGATTTTCACGATTTTCTCTTTGCATGATGTATTTTAGTGAAACTCTTTGCTGTGGGAATGAGTGGGCTCATGTGAGTAAACAAATTTATTGATGGTCTTTAGTGTTGTAAATAATTTTATTATCTAAATATCGAAGAAAACAACGTGGCCAGAGAGGAAAAAGCCCTGAAAAAAAGTCTTCCACCACCTCTAGACAGTATTTCTTGCAGAAATAGGAGTAGCCTGAGACAAATCAAGGTTAAAAATGTCCTCTACTAACAAATCTTTGGGTTACTGCTACAAAGATCTCTTTTTCCCACCCCAGTAAAGCCTTTTTTTGCCTGAGTAGACCAAACCAGATTGAAGACTTTGACTTGAACACCACATTTGAGAAAAGGCTGTGCTCTCAGTCAGAGAGGGGTGGGAGCAGAGAGGAGATTCCGCAACCTGAAGATATAAGGAGTGTTTATTCATTATTAAGAACAATTTATCCTATGATATTTCTGCATCTCCTGGTGTGGGCTTTAAAACATACGGAGCTTGCACAGGAAGAGGCCGGGAGAAGATCCCAATCTTTTCAAGGCAGATGCATTTCCTGGTGTCCTGGGGAACTGAAAAGATTCCTCTCTGCATTTCCATGGCTGGCACTCAATCTGCCTCTCAGAAATCCCAGACCACAGGACTTCCATCTCCTCTATTATTCTGCAGTTTAATATGCAGCATTGCCTGATATTTGCATCAAATGTCTTCTTCCCTCGCAACGTATTCCCTTCACCTGTTGAAGCTGTTCTGCCACGTAACCCAGTGGATAATTGTTATCCTTTATGCAGGCTCATGTCCTCAGACGTTTGAAAGCTGTTACTGTGCTCCCGCTCAGTCCTTATTTGGCCAAATTATAACTGCTTCGTTCTCTTCACTTTTCTTCCCACTTCAGCTCTCACAAAACCCCTTCATTTTTCATTCTGTCTCTGCTCTGATTTGCTGCCAATTCTGCATCTCTCTTAGAGCTGCACGCGGTGGCCAGAGCAAGGCTGCAGATAATCCCTGCTCTGGGGCTGCCATCCATGGCCAAAACCCTTTGAAGTCCGTGGCTGCACGTGCAAAGAGCACTGGATCCTGAACTTGCATTTTGCTTTTTTACAATTCCTGTAGCATCCTCCAACTCTCTTCTTCATTGCTACTGTTCCATTTCCTAAAGCATAAACCATTGTTCCTCTTTTGACTTCCTCTGGTTTATGCTGGTTTTGTGTTTGCAGTAAAACAACTTCATTCCCTTGATGAATCTCTTTTGGCCATGTTCTATCCATGTTCCTTATCAATCCTTTTTAAACTTCACTCTCCTTGTTGACATCTCAAACCTTCTAGGATGAGCATGCTCTGTGTATTTAATTAAGACCTTGATTATGTCTTTTTTCTAAGCCATGAATGCAGATATAAACTCAGACTAACAGTCAGTGTGTGTTACCCCACTGGACATTTCCACCCATCTCCTTACCAGCTGTTTACTGGCATTTTTTTCATTTGTGCTTTGCCAATATTCAACCCACACACCATTGTCTGCAGCCAAGCTGACTTAAATTAATTTTTCAATTAAGATTTCATGAAACAGTGTCAAATGCTTTACTAAAATCCAAGTATCTGTCAACTCCCAGACTGAGATTTTTTTTTCTGATTTTATTTTCCTTTCTTTTTTCCCCTCTCTCCCTCTTTTTAAAGTTAATTCTTCACACAAAGGAATCAACAACTATTGCATGTCTGGATCAGTTTGAAATTTGCTTGTCAAAGGTGGGCTCGAGCTGCCTGTTTGTCCAAAGCCCACCCAGCTCAGGTCTGCAGACCATGAAGAGCTGAGCACGGGTTTTCTGACTGAATCCGCTCTCACGCTCCCAATTTTTTGTGTCTCCATTATTTTAGTTTACACAGCCAGCAAGCAGCTTCTGTCCATTTCTTACCGCCACACAAAAGGCAGCAGATGAAGCTGTAATTCCACTCCCTGATTTTTATGCCAATGGGAGAAATTTCTCTCCTCCTCCAGCCATCACCTGGTGTCCGTGGCGTGCCCACACCACCAAACCCCGGCTTCTCAGATCCAGGGGCTCTTCCTCCGAGAGTCCAAGGATTTGAATTTTGACAATCTCATTGCTTTACATTAATCTTCTGTTTCTGTAGCTTTCAGAGGGAATAATCATGCAGTGGAGTGCTGCTTATTGTTAATTAAAATAGTCCAGCCTGGACATTCTGGAGCTACTCTGTGTTGTATTTAGAGATTATTTAACATTTAGTTAATTCCTTTCATTCCCTGAAAACAGCCATGAAAAGAATTGTTCCTGTCTATACGAACTCCCTGTATCCTCACTCTTTAGTAAGGAACTTTAATGTGGTTAAATAAACAGCAACTTTCTATGAACTTCCTATCATTCATGCCCAAGTAAATCTCCAGCTACCAGGATGAATTTCAGATGAATTCCCAGTAATTAGTTATAAGGTGTTCCTTCATTAATTCCAGAAGAGTATTACCAGAAAAGTAATTTCTAATATATTCAAACTCCTGCCAACAGAAAGGAACCAATAAGCAAGTTTTGAAGAATTAAAATGCTTTCTCCCTCCTTGAGAAAAATGCAGAAGGACCGTCAATGCCCAGTTTTTCAGTAGCCAGACTCTTAGATTAATTACTGAAGGATTACGTATTTCTTCTTAAAAAACCAGATTTGAATCTATGAAAGATTTAAAGAGGCTTTTGAATAATGAAGAAACCCATTGAAATTAAAGAAAGCCAATGGCTTCTATTTTATTGCAAACATATTTTAAGGCTTGACAACAGTTGCAGTGTTCCCCTAATTTTTGCTGTAAAAGGGAAGTAAAACAACAGTTTATTGTGGCCATACTTCATAGTGCCCTACTTCTGTAAATTGTCTTTAAGCTCTAGGGTAAGGACGGAACATTCATGTTTTTAAATTGGATACAAAAGCTGTTTCTATGCAGTGGCTGCTAGAGCATAAATTGCTATACAGAGACTCCCAGATTTATCTAAACACACCGATGCTCAGCAAGATGGGAAGGTTTATTTATTTATTTATTTATTTTTGCCTTGCTCTACCTGCAATGCCTGTAGTTTGTGCTCCTTTTAAATGTTTCTTAACGTTTGGGAGGCAGAACATAGAGCTTGAAAATGTTGTAGGGAGTCACGGAGTTCTCCTTGAAACAGCCCCGAAACTCTCAGAGCCGTCCCAGGGTTTTGCAGGGTTTTAGCATCGCTAATTTATAAAATAAATTGGCTGCCCAGGCTGAACCTGAGCGTCGCGCTGCAATTTTTCACGAGGCCATAATGTTGCACACACAATAATGGAGAGAAAATAGCGCTTATTAAACTTCCACGGGAGAGCAGCAGCGGGGCAGGGGCGGTGGCACAGAGGTGCTGCTGCCTCCAGGGGCCACCCAGGAGCCCCTCGGGCAGGCGACACCAGGGCATGGATTCACCCGGCGGGCGTGGGGCTGTGGTGGCCCCAGGGGCTGGGAAAGGCCCTGGGGCTGCTGGGGAAGCACTGAAGCTTTGCGGGTGCTGGGAGGCTGCTCCGGCCTGCTCCATGTTCCAGCCGGCACCGGGAATAATCCCAGGATGTGGCGGAGGGGAAGGAGCCTTTGGAGTGACTGCCGCGTGTAGCAGGCAGGGACGGAATGTGATGCTGAGCAATTCGCCACCGACTCGGCAATTCGCCACCAAATGAGCAATTCGCCACCGAATCGGCAATTCGCCACCAAATGAGCAATTCGCCACAGCATCGGCAATTCGCCACAGAACCGAGGAGAGCTCTGCTGCAGATACCAACTGCCGCTGGAAACTCCTTCCTTGCTCCTACTTTCACTGCACTTCCTTTGTTATTCGTTGCAGGAGAGTCTTTCGCGTTCGCTGCTCCGTTCACACGACACTGAAATACATTCTAAGGCTATTAAGTGCTCGTGATCACATTGCAAGGTCCTATTGCTTTACTTATTTATCTAAGATCCCGTTGCTTCAGTTATTTATTTATTTATTTTAAGGTCCTATTGCTTTATTTATTTATTTATGGTCCCACTGCTTCATTTATTTATTTATTTATTTAAAGGTCCTATTGCTTTACTTATTTATTTAAGATCCCATTACTTTATTTATTTATTTATTTGTGGATTTAAGAACCCAATGCCTTTATTTATTTATTTAAGGTCCTATCGCTCTATTTATTTATTTATTTAAAGGTCCTGGTTCATTTATTTATTTATTTATTTATGTATTTATTTGAGAGCAGAAGGAGCAGCACAACTCCCGTCTTTGAGAAGTCTGGGCGAGACCAGGCTGCTCGCAGGAAGACTTTTGCATTTGCAAAGGGTGGGGAGGCCATTCATCAGCTGCAAGGTTAGCAGTGCAATCAGGTGGTGTTTAAATTTAAATCAATTTGAATCAATCAATAAGTAAAAATAAATATTTCAATAAATAAATAAACGTTCTGGAACATGGGCGCAAATGAAGCCTTGCCGCAGATGAGGAAGCGTTACCTGAGAATGTGTTGTGTGTTTAGAGCTTAGCAGGAGCTGCGGCGCCTGGGAAAAGGGATTTTCAGAGACGTACAAAGCTGCCCCTCTGCTCCTCCCCGCCAAAGTGCTCTGAAACTCAGTAACTGCAAATTAACCTCTGGCAGAAGAAATGTGTGCAAGCAGCAATGAGCAGTGGAAAGAACTTCTCCTTGTTTCTGAAATCAACACACCGACTGAGGTTTAATTGGCATTGAATTGTAACGAGAACAATTTTGACAATAGCGTGGCATGTTCGTAGTTGGGTTTAGTACTTCGGTGCTAGATTTTTTATTTTTTTGTTTGAAGCTGATGTCATTAAACTTTGAATTTGTTATAATAGGAAAAGTAGCCGTTTTCTTTCCTGCTGTTTTCTGCTTGGAGAAATAAAACTGGAAGACATTTCTATCAACCTGTTTTTATCAGAAAATACAGCAAAATCTCTCTTTTTTTTTTTAACAGGTTTTAAATCCTTTTTTTTTTTTTTAATCCTATTTTTCTTCATAGGGAACTTGGTTTTCCCTGATATTAAAACCATTTAAAAATTATTTCCAAAAAAACTGAAAGTCTTCAGATACAAGTGTATACAGCCATGTACTGCTGATAATTGGATTAAGTCTGGGACTCTCTTTTAGGAAAGAGAGAGGTGAAGCACTCTTTATGAACCAGGCTGTGTGTGTTAAACCTCAAGGCTGGGCTTAACGAAGATGAAGCTGTGGCAGGTGCAGCTTTTATCCTCCTCACAAAAGATAAGGGCACACACGGGAGAAGGGGCAGGGAGGTGAGACACACCTCCACCACAGATCAGGCTCTACATGCACCACCTTTAAAATAAAAATGATTTCTTACAGTAAAGAAAGAAACAGATTTTCCTCTATATTGAAATACCTTAAAATGCTCTTTACAAAATAACTTTCCTAAGCCTCCAAAGGCTGACAATACTCTATTTCACTAAGGCCTAAAACTCTTTACAGAGTCCATTTATTCCTAATGCCATCAAAAACCGTGAGCTATGGGCAGCACGATCAGCATATTAATCGTTCCCAAAAGAGTCAGGGCAGAACTGCAAATGCTGGTACCTTAGGCTAAGAAAGTTTCGTGCAAAATATTTCATAAATGTGTCCTGCAGCAGCTTTTGGTGTTGGTTTTTTCTTGTTGGCTTTTTGGTGTGGAATGATTTCCCCTTGGTATTCGGTGCATTCTAGGAAAAAAGTGTTCACACAGAAAAAAAACGCGTTTTCCACTCATCCGTGAGACGATAGCAACAATATTTGACAATATTAGTGCAATCCTTTATCTTCAGTGGGGCTTTCCCCAGACAAACGCCCTCATGTCTCTGTGATGGGCTGGTATCAAATCCATGCTGTCGTCTCCTCTTGGCTGCCGTGGGTGGATAAAACGCACAGGAAGCAAAGAGGGTTCCATTCGCAGTGAAAAAACCTGGCCAGGCAGAGTTCTATCGACCCACAGCTAGAACAAGGCAGGCACTTTGTGCAGAGCTTGTTGTGCACAAGAAGTTTGAATTATTTATGCATTTCATTCAGGTAAAAGTTCCACGAGAGGCTGGATGAATGTTACAAATGTAGGAAGTTGTATTCAAAAATTATGGTTCTTATCTGTTTGTCCCAATCCTGATAAGAATCCCCAGGCATTCAGACAATACCTTCAAGCTCACACTTGAGCTATCAAATGCTGCTTTCCAAGTTCTTCCTTGTGAGGAGTCCCAGGAAACCACAGCAAAGTCCGAGCTGTCCCTCTCTCCAGACTTCAGCTGCAGGTATCTTCTGCTCTCCCTGCAGAGTGGGAGGCAAATACTGACGGAGATTTGTCCTCTGTTGTCCGAGGGAAAGGAATTCTGCATTTTCCTGACAGCTGAAGGCACAAAGGTGATGCTCAGATGTGGTTGTTCACCACCTGTGAGGGCAGAGATTTCACCTCTGGGAAATCTGTCTCCTCCATGCCTCTGTTGTAGGCAGCCCCAAAACAGCTCTGCTGTTTTATTTCATGCTTTCTAAATAATATCCAAGGAGCAGATAGCCCGTAAAGAGGTAATTGTATGTTTTGCTGTAAGTGTGCAGAATTTTCTCTTTCTGTTGTGACACTGATTTATGTATTACGCCAGAAATAGAAAATGTGTACGGAAAGAGCAGCAGCATCCCACACAAAACCACTCACTTCAAGCACTCCTTAGCCTGGAAAGTTTCTCCCAGGATTTTAAATTGCATCACGTGGGGTTTTGCTCTCACACATCACCTTTCATTACAATAGAAGATTCTGTTTTTTCCACTGTAGCCTGCCACCTTCAATTGATCCAGTTCTCGCTACTGTGTAACTTAGTCATTAAATATTGACTCTGATCCTTGATTTTTAGTGCATTAATTGCCACTGATTGCAGATTTTTTTTAAAACAAGGTGGTTATTCCTAAGGAGAGGGGGAAAAAGCCCTTTTATGACATGAGCTAATTCTGGGTGCTGCCCTTGAGGTGCCCTGGCCCGTCCTCTGGCCAGAGGACAGCTCTGTTGGCTGTGGCACTTCTGTTTCTGCATCCACAGCACAAGTTCGGGATTGTTCCTCCAGCAAAAAAGAAACAACTTTGAGAGGTTTTTTGTCAAGATAAAATCCATGCCTTTTCCCACACACAGAGAACAATTTCCTAACCCAGGGCACGCTCAGGTCTCCTTAGCAGAGCTGCCCAAACAAAGCCAGCTTGGGGTGGTTGGACACACAAGGAGCTACAAAC
Organism: Dasyornis broadbenti; assembly: GCA_013397935.1. Lineage (NCBI taxonomy): Eukaryota > Metazoa > Chordata > Aves > Passeriformes > Dasyornithidae > Dasyornis > Dasyornis broadbenti. The sequence continues at coordinate 275,104 of VZRN01006820.1, read as the reverse complement.
TGGATCTTCTGTCTCTCAGCAAAATCACCTGAGGAGCAGCCACAAAGTCTCCACTGGAAAAGGCTCCAAGCACAACGTGGGCATGGAACAAGGGAGTTCAATCCCTCCTTCACAAGTTAAACAAACGCCAGGACATGGGGAAAAAAGTTTGATCCCTCCCTTTATCTTGTTTCTAAGCAGATCCCTGTTTCCCCATGCAGTGCTCCAGCTCCCAGCCTTGCAGAAGGAACAGGGAAGAGCAAAGTGTGCCTTGGCAGGAGGCTGGAGGAGGGCGGGGGGCCGGGAGGAGGGCGGGGGGCTGTTTGCTGGCAATTTAACATCAGGAAGCTGTTCCCTGGTGTGGGAAGCTGGGTGAGCGCTGCTGTGCATTGGCAGACAGGGCGCAGCTCTTTGCTGACAAACACCACCAAAGCTCAGGAAGGAGCTGCCCGCTCCTTGTAGGAGGTGCGGGGGCCACAAGTCTCTCACTCTCCAGTTGCCTCTAATTGGCCTTTCCTGCAGGGGTGGGCAGGTTTGTTTTACCTGGTGTCGCCACTGATGTTTTCCCCGGTTTTTTTGAAGGTATCTTTGTTTGCAGTTCTGCCTCTGCAGAGCAGAGTGTGGCTCCCTCCCTTCTCCCTCTCTCCTTTCTGTCTGTGCCTCCCTTCACCAGCCACAACCTTTCTCTCCTCCTGCCCTTCTCAGCTTTTGTCACTCTTTGTTCCTGGTCACTGCTGTGGCTCTTGCTGCCTCCCAGGTTCACCAGTCCTACATCTGCCCTGGATGAGCATCAGGAATTTTCCAAGCTTTTCACAGGAGCAGGAGGGCCAGGAAGAGCTCCTGGCTTTGCTTTTTCCTCTTATTTCAGTGGCTCTGCTTGGCAAAATCTGTTCAGGGACTTTGGACAAGGGCATGGGGTGACAGGACAAGGGGGAATGGATTAACACTGCCAGAGGGCAGGGATGGATGGGATTTTGGGAAGGAATTGTTCCCTGGGAGGGTGGGGAGGCCCTGGCCCAGGTGCCCAGAGCAGCTGGGGCTGCCCCTGGATCCCTGGCAGTGCCCAAGGCCAGGCTGGACAGGGCTGGGAGCAGCCTGGGACAGGGGAAGGTGTCCCTGCCATGGCAGGGGTGGGACTGGATGCGCTTTAAGGTCTCTTCCATCCCACACCAGTCTGTGATTCTGTGACCAGCAGTAATTAGTAAATAAAATATGAGAGAGGGACAGCACAGAGAGAGAAGAGCACAGAAGTGGCAGTGAACTGTCAGATGAGTTGTTGCCTTGTCTGGATTTCTACCAAGCACCTCCGTGCACACTGGGGCTTTAAAAGCTTGTTCCAGAGCCAAATTTGTATTTGGGAGCTAGTTTTTGAGGGTTTCCCTACATTAAAAAGAGCTGTATTACATTAAAGGTTCCCATGCTGCGCTCAGAAATGCTAAACTTAAATGTCCTGGATGTAGCAATTAGCACCATTCCTGCCTAATGTTGTGTTAATGCAACATGAATAATTCCATTCCCTGTGCTCCAGTGCTGCATGGCTCCTGGTCAGGAACTGTTCAACACAACAGTTCACGAATAGTTCAGCAGAAATTGGTTTTAAGAAACCCTGACTCATGCGGTGCAGGTATTTTTTTTATCTCTGTATTTATATCTGTATCATTATCTGTGTTTACAGCTCGTTGCAACACACAGCAATAGTGTTTCTCCATAAAACAGCACTGAGAGCAGTTTCCCTTCAACTCACAAATGTCTGAGGTGTTTTAGAAAGCAGATGTTTCTGAAATACTCCCATGTTTCAGCCTCGTGTGGAATATACCCCTTAATAATTTGGTTTGCAACGATAAAATCAGATGAAAGTGAGCTCTTCCCATAAAAAAAATTCCAGACAACCACATAAGAGGAAATGCTGAAATGCTTTTGAACCCTGTGCTCCCATCTGGTGTTTTTCACTGCACATCACCCCAGACCCTTCCCCTGTACTTAGTGCTGCAATTAATAAAAATCCTTCTCTAAAGGTAACGAGGTGTCAGCCTCGCTTCCAGTTGAGACTGTCTGTTGATTAAAAACTACTTCACAATGACATTAAGCTGCAAAGAACGACTCCAAAAAATCATAAGGATGAGCCATGTTCTGCCAGTCCCCATGGATTTAAATTTAATTAAATGAGAAAACTGCAGGACTCTTTTTGTTCGCACTGAAGATTCCCAGAGCTATCCCAGGAGCGGGGTTCAGTTATTGCAAGGCACGAGCCCAGCCTGCAATGTTGGTTTATCATTAAGGCTGCCAGTCATTCCCCATGGGGTCTGGCAGCCGAAATGCCAGGGTGCCACAGCGAGAATAAGAGTCCTTGGCCGTGCACGGAAAGTGTCCTGAGGATGCCGGGGCCGTGATCACATCAGTTCATCCATGCCCCGCCACGTCCTGGATCCGTGGGGAGCAATATCCCACTTTCCCCTGTGCTGACGTCCTTCTTCCCCAAACTTGGGAAAATGCTTCCTGTACTCCCAGAAAATCTGATATTTCTCCCACAAAGTACAAAAAAGAACCTGACATTGCTTCCTAACCCCTGCAAATAATTTGCTGTCCTTTGAAGTACGGAATTACTCGTCTGACATTTCATCTTGTCTATCTCCCAGCACCCTCAAGAAAAAGATAACATCTTTAAGCCCAGTTTTCTAACTTTTAAAAAATAGCTTTAATGTTTGTAGGTTTTGCATTCTCAAAGACAAATTAGGAAATAAATGAGCCTGCATACAAAGCTGAGGAAATGCTGTGTGATAGCAGTAATGCACAAAGATGAACATGAAAATGTCATCAGCATCATTGCCACACACGTTCTTGACAAATTCTTTCTCAGAAAAACTGTTCTATGGTGCTGGGGAGAGAAAGAAAAAGAGGCTGAGGAGATGAGAAGAAAGGAAAGAAAGGGAAGAGCTGGACAAACAGACCTCCCCTGTGCCTGCTACTTGCTCCAAAAAAAGGTCTTTCTTGTCTTTGTGACTGCTGGGTTTTTTAAACTGGCCCAGTCAGTCAGTGAGGAACTGTCCTTTCGAGCAAATACTGTGACTTTTGGAGATTAAAGGCCAAACCGTGTGTTCATGAATTTTAATGTAAACAAAATCAGCTTTTTTTTTAATTTTTTTTTTCCCCCCAGTTTTTAAGATCTTCCTTGGCTTTGTTGTGTGGGGCGAAGGGCAGAGGAGCAGAATGGCCAAAGGGCAGAGCTGCAGCTTGCTGGAACACGTGTTTTCATCTCCTGCTGAATCTTATCCTCCACGCTCTAAAGAGATCACATTTACAACAAAGAGACCTGAGAGACTGAGACCAAACCAGCACCTGGAGCAGAGCTTTCCCAAACCACGGCTAACAGAAAAGGAATAGCAGATAAGATTAGCCCTGCTGCTCTGCACAGGTTGCTCTGAATTTGCTGAAGTTTGTGCTTCTGCTGCAGCAGTGATCGTCAATAATACTCATTTTCAGACCGTTTTTAACTGAGTCCCAGGGAAGGAGTTCAACATCTCTGACTGTTTGGCCCCTGCGGATGAGGCAGGAGGAGGCCGAGCTCCCTCGCTGCTCTCAGGGATGCACGGACAGAGCTCTGGTGAGGGTGTGCTGGTGCCAGCTCCATCCCAACCAGCCCCAGCCGATACCCAGGCCAAGGGGAGCTGTCAGAGATGCTCAGGGAGGCCTCGTCCACAGCAGCAGCTGCAGTAGAACCTGAGCTTCACCTCTTCTCTGCCCTGTGGGCTCCTCGGGCGCAGAACGTGTTCCCGGCACAGTTCCTTGGCAGGAAGAGCTGGCTTTGCAGGGTGCCTCCCCTCCCCACATTTCCCTTTTTGAAGCTCTTCTGCTCACCCATGGTGCTGGCACACCAGAAGCGCCCTCTGCCAGCCCAGAGCCGACAGCCGCCCCGCACATCACCGTGAGCAGCTCGTGTGGTGATGCCGGAGACATCCAGGCTTCAATCCCCACCATCCACCTCTCCCAGTCCCCCTCACACACCGCTCCTACTCAGATATTCCTGTTCGTGCACCTACGGAGCTACAGCAGCATCAGAGAGATGCTCTGGGAATTAAAAATGCAGGTTCTGTGAATATTTTTGGAAAAGAGCACAACTCCTATTACTTCACGACTTCACTTTGAAATCTGCCAGATAAGAAGTACCTTTAATTTATTTTATAGCTGCATTTTAAGGGTACATATATATAACTCTCTTATTGAAAACCAAGAGTCTGGATGAATAATTTCATTTTAAAGTATATTTGCTCTGAAATAAAAGGAGTTGTGTAACTGGTTTTGACACCTGCAGTATAAAGGTACTGAAACTCTGAAATTGTAAAAAACACTGTAACTTCTTGTAATACACTGAAATCATTTTAGTAGTGTGCAGAACTCTGGTCAAGTCACCAAAATACAACTGAATTAATATTTGACTCCTTTGAGCTCAAAATGCTCATCCCAGCCTGAACTTTTTCCATAATTCATAGAACCATGGAATGGTTTGGGTTGGAAGGACCTTAAATCCCATCCCATCCCACCCCTGCCATGGCAGGGACACCTTCCCCTGTCCCAGGCTGCTCCCAGCCCTGTCCAGCCTGGCCTTGGGCACTGCCAGGGATCCAGGGGCAGCCCCAGCTGCTCTGGGCACCCTGGGCCAGGGCCTCCCCACCCTCGCAGAGAACAATTCCTTCCCAAGATCCCATCCATCCCTGCCCTCTGGCAGTGGAAGCCATTCCCTTGTCCTGTCCCTCCATGCCTCATCCAAAGCCCCTCCCCAGCTCTCCTGGAGCCCCTTTAGATCTTGGGAAGGCTGCTGTAAGTCAAAAATTAGAACAGCTTTAATTCCTTCTCCCACTCTTCTACCTCCATCTGTTCAGATATCATAGCTTTGGTCCAAATTCCACTGGACACCAGCAGAGCTCTGCCTTGGCTGAGCATCTCCCCAAAGTGGAGCTTTTGTTCCCAGCCGTGAGTTGCCCTCTCCAGCCCTTGCTCTCTCTGCTGGGCTGGGAAGGGCCCTGGGATGGTTTGTAAGGAGCTCAGCCAGTGCCTCCCTGCCAAGGCCGGGGCTCCAGCCCTGCAGGACGAGGGAGGCTCTCGGGAAAGCCAAGAGCAGCAGCTCTGTGGGACGGCTCCTGCGCAGGAGCACTCGGGAGCACAGAGCTCTCACAGCCACAGCCCAGCTCCCCTTACGAGGGCTCTTCTTCAATCGCCTCTTGAAACTTCTGTGCTGTGTCTTAACAGCTAAAAATTAAGTTTATTCACACACTCTCCTGACTTCTGTTCGTCATCCTCACTTCAACACAGCATGATGTACTTTTGGTTCCAAATCTAATACAGGCAAAATCAATCTCGTTTCTCGGTTCTGCACTGGCTTTTGTCTGAGTTCAGCCCGGTTTGCTCACAGGGAAATGCTTGGCACACACAAAGGGTTGGTAAATTCCAAAATGTTCAGGCCTTAAGGAGGCATTGGGGGTGAGGATGCACAGGAGCCCTGGTGCAGCTGGGATGCAGCAGCTGCATCCTGCAGCTCCCATGGAGGAATCCAGTTGTTGATTTGAATGACACCAGATTGATTCCGTGACACAAATCCTGGAGGGATGGTCAATTCAAAATTGATCCAATGACACAAATATTGAGAAATGATCAATTCAGAGCTATTTCAATGGCACAAATCATTGAGAAATAATCAATTCAAAATTGATTCCATGACACAAGTCACTGAGGAAAAATTTACATTTTGTGGCTGCTCAGGTGTGAAAGCTCAGCCTGGGAGGAAAACAGGTTTGGTTTTGGGGCATTATTTTAGAGCTTGTTAGGTATTTTAAGTTTCAGACCTGAGGTATCAAAGTGATTTTAATTTTGGGGGTTTTTTCCTAAATTGGCTCAGAAGAGGGAATATCAACCCCCATCCCCTTCCACGGCTGGAACTGTTTGAGTTCTGTGAAGCTGATAAGGTTAAAGCTGTGTGTGTGTCATGTCTTGTATTGCACTCTTACATTCTGTTCATCGAAAGGTTACACAGAATATAAATAAGTTTAACGAGAAAAAGACATTTTGGAACAAAGCAATGCGTAGAACCTGTTCTTAAATTACTTTTGCTCCTTGTTTCTGACACAAATATTGGCCAAGACACGATGCTCTTGCACAAATCATTTCCATTTCAATGAATCAGCGCTTACCAGCAGGACAATATTTACATCTTCGCTTGTTCTATCAGCTCCTAGATGGCAAATATCACCTCCAAACAGCAGCTAAGCAGAAATCTTTTGGGAAGCTGCAAAATGAAAAAGATTTTCTTGGCCAAGAGAGAGAAAACTGGAGGGATGAAAGGCTCGAACTCTCACATCTCTCATTTAGTGTGGAAGGACAGCAGCAGGATTGTGCTGAATGGGCAAAAATCACTCCCATTCAGTTCAGCCATCCGAACTATTTTAGTTCCAATTAAGCAGAAGAGAAAATGCAGAAAATTGCACCAAAAAAACCATTGACAAAAAGTACTGATTAGCTCAAGTAGAAAGGCCAGGATGAAACAGCCCAACTTCTCAAGGGCAGAAGAGAAAGTTGAACCTAAATTTGGAAATGACAAGAGACATGGGCTAAAGTGATGGTTCTATTTACTTTGGTTTTCACAGCTCTCTCTTAAAATATTCTGAGGGCGAGGTCTAGGAAAGATCACCAGCAAGAGATTCTGTTTTACTGGTCAATGATTAGTTCCTTTATAGGAAAAAAAAAAAAAAAAACAGCAAAAAACTTAAAAAAAAAAAAAAGTGGCCTTTGAGCTCTCATTTTGCCTACTGAGAAACTATATAATCATTTTATAAAACAGAGCAACTGTTCTTTTACCCCTTCATTAGATCAATTTATTCGCTGAGCCAAGAAGGTGATGGAACCACAAGTGGAAAAGTGGTGGGAATTAAGAAATTTGTCTGTGTTACAAATTCCTTCGAGTCCGTTGCTGAAGCAGTCTGGAATCAGCCACCAGGATATTCTGTCATACGAAAATGAGGGAATTTCCAGCTGGATCTATCAATCTGGCAGCAGCACATCTTTAAAAAAACCACATTTCATTAAGAATTAGCTATTGTTGTTTGATGTTTCAATAGGTCCTCATCCAGCTGACATTAGTATCACATTCCTATTATCCACTACATAAATTTCATTGAATGCAAATATTCTGCTTGAAAACAAGCGTGAGGAGTTGAAGAAGAGTGCCACTGATCGCGCAGATCCCTCTCTGCAACTGATTTTTGCCGCGTGTTTTTGTGTGGACTTTTTGTTTCCCTGTGGGTGTTTTGGGAATGTGGGACAGTGCCCAGCCACAGGTGGTGTTGTGTCACAGGGTGGGCCATGAATCAAATCCATAAAAATCAGAGTTGTGAGCAGATCAGAGCCAGCCAGAACAGCACTGTCCCCCTCCTGCCTGGCCCTGTTCACCCACGGAGCAAAATGTTCTTCATGGGGAAACCTGACATTATTTTCAGTTTTACTCTGCCTTGGACAAATCTTCATCTGAATTTTATACTCCTGAATAAAATCAGACCTTCCTGAGTACCAAAATCAGGTCAGATTTACTGAAAAGTGTCTACTGCATATCGAAATTAAATGTTGGTGAGGACATTTCTCTATTAAGTTTCCTTGAATCCAGTGAGAGAAGAATTTAACAGGACTAGTTAGGAAATGGTTCAATTTTTAATGAACATCTCAAAAGAGTAGTCTCACATTAACTCTTCAGTTAAAAAATACTGGGGTTTGTGCTAAAAAGCTTTGACTGATTGTCTCAATCAGTTGTGTTGATTACTAATTTCATGTTCCCTTTGCAAATGTTTCACAGATTTGGAGCATCAAAGCAGACTGTGTAGCCTGGTCTTCTGAAGCAGTCACAGGAACAAAGAAGTGTAAGTTTATTTTTGTTTCATTCTTATTTCTTTCTTATTTTATTTAAATCTCATTTCCTCGCATTATTTTATTGTATGTTTCTGCTTTTGTTTGATGCCGCAATCTTAATTTCTGCAGCCTCTCTGGCTGATGCAATGCAGAGACTTGTGGTACCTTACAAGGATTTGCTGCCACTGGCACTGAAAGGTGAACTCTGGGCTGGTGGCAGTAGCAGGAGTAGCATCTTCATCAGTTTATTTAATCTTCCAAAGCAATAGGTGCATTCCATTCTGCCTCCCGTGTTCCCTGAGCACTTTCCATGGAGCTGAGGCACAGCAGGGGATCAATCACCACACGCCCCCAGACTTTCCTCTTTGGATCATCGTTCAAAAGTTGGATTTGGACCAAAACTGTGACAGTTTGACACCTGTTTGCTCATTTTTACAAACAAAATTAGTGGCCTCCATCCAGTTGCTGGTGGAAGGAGGCACCTGCCCCCACATAATTCGATTAAATTAGCACCTTTATCCGGAAATCTGGGCAGAGCTGTCAGGACTGAATGTCACGGAGATTTGTCTCAGGAATCACAGGGGTGCTTACCCAGGCCTTGCCTTCATGGGTAACTTCCCAACCTTTCCAGGATGTGGGCAGCACATCTTCCCGTATCCTTTGCGTCTGTCCTTTCTCAGGTGTGATAGTGACCGCAGCCATCACGCTGGGCCAGGCACCGCCATATCAGCACAACCCATTTCACTGGGGCTTTTTTTGCCTCAATCCCCCGGATCTCAGACTGAGAAGTGACAGCAGCACCGAGGATAACGTCCGTATCGCCCTGCTCTGACACTATCTGTGCCTTTTCTCATTCCACTGTCTCCTTCCCCTCACAAATCCCCTCAGATTCCCAGGCCGGTGTGTGGAGCAGGAGCTCATTGCAGAGCGAGCGCCTCCGAAGCCTGACCCCACCCACGTCTCCACCAGCGCATTTCATTCTCCAGCCACGGCCTTGTTTTCCACGGCACTGCCGGGAGCGCACACGGCACTGGATTCAGTGAAACCCGGCTCCACGCTGCTGTGACACTGCTGCTGCGCCAAGCTCCTGGCAGGGCTCCAGGTGCCTCCGTGGAGCGAGCGCTCCGTGCTTGATTCACTCAGGGATGGCGTTAGCGCCCATAAAACAGGGAGATAGCGCTATTATCTCTTAATTATGCTGCGGGCTTCCTCGCACCTCGGTGTCTGCCAGCCCACAGCAGCTCCAGCATGTTCCTCTGAACCCCAGAATATGTAGGAAATAGAAATCGGTCTTTGGGAACACGCAGGGATAAATCCCGGGAAGCTGTTTCGTCAGTGCTGGGAGATTTATCCGTGTATTGTACTCAAAGGTGATAAATTGCTACTTTAGAACAAGCCAACGAATAAATTCCTAATAGAATTAATTTGAGCAGATAGTTCTGAGTCATCACCTGTAATACCTCACATAAAAATACCCCAGCAACAGCACTGAGCTGCTTATCTAAGGAATGAGGATTCACTGGGGGGAAAAAAAAGAGAGAGAGAGAGAAAGAAATGCTGAAATTTAAACTGCGTAATCATGATCTCTAATTGTTGGGATCTGCAATAGGTATTTCTGGAGGTAATTTCAATAATAAAAATATGTAAATGTCACACATACGCATAATTTATTCTGGGAAATCAAAGTTCCCAGGATTTTTTTTTTCTGTTTGATGACCAACAGACTTTTTTTTCTGTGTTGAGGGAATTGTTAAAATAAGGAAATATTGCTAAAAAAGAAGCAAATACAAAAGCAAATATCAATCAAAATATGAAGTGAATGTAAATCAAAACAATATCAATATCTCCTAAATCCTGATTATTTTAGGTAAATTTAAGACGTAATATCACATAAATTAGTGTAAAGCAAAGGATCACTTATTTTATGTTTCGTTTTTATTGTTGCTGTTATTCATTAAAGATAACAATTTGTTCATTCATTTTTTAAAATTCCTGCTGACTGAGTCAATACCCAGAATGAAGTCTGAGCCAGGTTTATATTGAAATGGAAGGCTTTTGCAATATAAAGATATCAGGTAATCCATATCTGTCTCCGGATTGGCAAAATTGTTAGCAATGCTGAACGTTTCATTTCCCTTGAAACAGCCACAGAAATGGGAAGTTTTAGCTGAAACGATGAAACAAAGATTCACATACTTAAGTTTAAAAGTTTTAAATGAAGGGACTCATCCAGTTATCTCAGTTTCATGACCTCATTGAACCCAAGAGCTCTTTCAGGTCCCTCCTGCTTTGGTGTGGGATCCAGGCAAGGTGAGTTCAGGTGGGAGAACAAAAGGAATAAAAGAAATAAAATGGAATAAATAAAGGGGTAAAATGAATTAAAGGCTTCCCAGGCAGTAAATTCCTGCCCAGGGAAGAGCTGCAGGCACTCAGGGACACGGAGCACAGCGTGGCACACGTGCAGCACTGGCATGCACCAGAATCTCCTCGCTGGTGGCATCAGCAGGGAAAAGCTCCATCTGTACCCTGCTGGGAAACCCAGGCCGGGAGGCTCTGAAGGTAACTGCTGAGCCTGCGGCCACTGCGCTTTCAGCACGGAAAATGGAAACGTGAAAATAAAAATGCTGAGCCACAAACTGCAGTGAAGGAGTCGAGCTCTGCTGCTGCGTATTCACAGCCCTGTCCCTGAGCCAGCCCTCCCTGCACACCACACACCAGCGCTCGTTTGCATTTTCATAAAACACACCCAGCACTTCAGCACCCACCATTATTTACTACGCAGTCAAAATCCACGTGGCTTCGGACTCCCCCCACTGTAAATTCATCTTTCTTACGCTCCGTGCACCCACAGAACCAGCAGGGGCTTCACTGCTGAGGCTTTTATCCTCAATTATTCCTCAGCCCACATCCTGCAGCTCTTTCAGCATTCTGCAGCACACAGCCAAATTTATCTCCAGGTACACATTCCCTAAACTTAGATGCCTGTAAGCAAAAGCGGTGAAAGCCTATCATGAGCTAATTCTGGTTTTAGGATTAAGAAGGAACACGGCTCAAAAGATGTTGGTTTTTGTTTTAAACAGCTCTGGTTCTTTGAGTCTCTCTGAAGAGCTTGGAAGGTGAGGTCTTGGCCTTCAGACAAGCCAATGCCAAGAGCGAGTTTGACAAAAATTATGGAATATTTCCTAAATTAATCTCTCCACGACAACGGCCATTTAACTGGGAGTGAAATTGCCCACAGCTCACTACCAGGGATTTTTTTTCTGTCTTTTCCCTTTTACCCTTCCCAGCACTAAAAATAGAAACATGAATGTATGATGTGCCAATTGTTATCCTTTATTTAAAGAAATCAAGGGGTATAAAAATAACTGAGGATGACTAAAAGTTATCCTCTGGTGCATTGCTGACAATCGAGTTCTCACTGCACATCACTCACAGGAACAGGCTAACTTTGCAAAGGGAAGCTGGAGAAACGAGCATTGTTCTATTCTTTGAACATTAACCTGCAAGTCTGTGTCTATCTCTGCCAAAGTAACTTAGATAAACATGGCTTTTTTCAGCACTGGGATGAATATGTCACCCTTAGATTGAATTCATGTCCTAGGAAAACTCTAATTTGATTATTTGTTCTCACAGTGGAAAAATTCAGGGCTTTCGTTGCCATCTACTACAAGAGGATTTTATCTTCTGTATCTGAGAATTGATTTGAAAGGAAAAACTCAGGCTGCCAAGCGAGACACCCAGTGACAAAGAAGCAAATGGAAGCGTCCCAGGCTGCAGATAAGGCTGGCAGTGGTGGTGGTGTCCTGCAGAGAGGCACTTGTTTCCTTTCAGGGGAACACACGCATTTCTGAGGAGACAATTCCGAGGTTACTTTTAGCCAAAAGTCACAGGGGGGGGGAAAAAAAGCATCTCAATAAGAAAATACGTAGATAAACACTGAGCTGGAGGAACTTAATCTCAAGAGAATCATTTCTGAAGAAATGCAGGCTGTGAAGGCCGAATACTCCACGTCCTTCTTCCTGCTGAGGAGAAGACATCAAAGAGTTGGGTGGGAGACACATCCGTACCCAGACACGTTCGAACACACCTTCCCTTCAGGTTAACGGGAAAATACAGGCACATCCCTCTGGACTGGCTGGAGTTTTGTCACAAATGCAAGACCGGAAAAAAGGGGATGTTAAATGACACTTTTCCAGTTTGAATACATCATCTTCAATTCTCACCTGCTGATCATCGAAGTAACTCCCCGCTATTAATCCTTCCCAGACAACAGCTCAATCCTTGCCCTTTAAGCAGTCACGTGTTCTTTATTTCACAGTTCTACACCAGGTTTAATCTCCAGTTCCTCCAAGTGAGAAGCATTTGTTTATTAAAAGCATGGGGAACCCTTTGCTGTAGAGATTCGAAGGGATTCATGGCTTCCCCTTCATCTGTGATTGGAATACTTACGTGCCTTATGCTGCAGCTGGGAAATATTTAATGTAATGCTGCCTGTGAGGATCAGAATCCATGCCTAATGATGTTATCATTTGGTACTAATTGTTAAGCTCTTATCACCTAGGAATTATTTATTATTTTGGTGGTATCTTGCCAGGATACTTTATTCATGAGTTAGCGTTATGTTGTCAGGCAGCAAATGACAGCGGGTATATTAATAATAAATGTAATAATATTTAAATCATGATTTTAGCACCTGGATCACACAAAATCTGTATTACAGACGTGTTACAATGCACACCAGAAGAACAGTCTATCTCTCGAAACCATCATTTAAAAGAAAACTTCACTGAAGTAAAGCAGTTTGTGATCTAAGGCTGCCTCTGGGGTGTTCACGTCATGGGCTGTTTATGTAAACACCTCACTCGTGTGCTCAGCTCAGCTATCATCAGCCTCTTTTCCTGCACATCCTCCTGTCATTCCAGACTCTTCTCTGCCCAGTGTCAGGCCTTTCAGCTGCTGCTGGTGTTCTGTGAGCAAAGACTGCTCCAAACCAGGAGAGCTGCGGGAAGGATATCTACAAAAGCAAATTCAAGCCCAACTGCTGCTCCAAACGTGAGCTGAAGGCAGTGGAGCTCCTTTCATTTGCACCACGTAAGGACCTGGCATTTTGTGTTCTGGCAAGGCATCAAAAGATTTCTTTGCTGTGAATCACCGACAACTTGCAAGAGAAATGTCTCAGAAACATGTGAAGCCTCCCAAATAGTCGTGTCTCACTCTCATTTGAATAAAACTTCCGGTGGAGGGAGAGTTTTCTCATGGGGAGTAAGGCATATTCCAAGTGAATTATGTCTGGATATTGCTTTGGAAAAGTAAAACTGGACAAACGGCCACTTGATAATTTGTTGGGAAAGTTAACCTTTTATTTAGGATTATGGACCTAGACCTGCTGCTATTCCTCGCATGAATAACTTCTTAAATAAGAAGTACAACAGCATTTCAAAGGGTTTTCACTCCGTAAAAAAAGCACTTGGGCTGAAACATCACTGTAAGAAACATGTTCTTTTAAATTAAAAAGTGTTTGTGGAGGGGAAGAATGGCCAATAAATTCCAGTTAAAGTCAATTCTGTTAAGACCTTCAATGTTGGCTCTAATAAAGACTTCAGTGAAAATAAATAGTACCAAATACTTCACAGGAGGCTCCAAGTGCGAGGTATATTTCCAGATAACGAGGCAATCCACACCAAGATTTGTTTGAGGCAAAATGTGGGTTTTTTTCTAATCTTTCCAGAAGTCACTTCCAAAATGGGTGAGAGACTTGAATTCGAGCGGGTTTGCCAGGCATCCAAGAGGATTATCCTGGGCTCAGAAGGCAGATTTCCCTGGACTTCACGCAAATATTTATTCTTGTTTTGAAAAAAAAAAAAAAAAAAAAAAAAAAAAACAAAAAAAAAACAAACAAAAAAAAAAAGTTGCTTATTAGATCAGGTTTCAGCCTTGACGACAGATTTCACAGGAGTTTAGGAAGGCAAAGACAGGGACATTTATTTGTGTGCCATTCAACATCAAATTGTTCGTTGAAACTCCTTCTTTCCATCTTCTGTGTACCTGCTCTCCAAGAACAGACTGAAGCAATACCTGTAAGCATTCCAGGGAACACGAAATCCATGAAATCCAGGCAATGTCCTTGTTTTCTCAGGGAGAGAGGGCTCCTCTTTTCACAGAGGAGGCTTTGGTGTTAGGAAATCCTGCGGCTGCACAATTATTTGGATTTAAAAACCAGGAGGGCAGCCCATAAATAACATCTCTGTGGGGAATTTTTAACTAAAATTCCTCAGTGCTGAAGAATGATTTAATGCCAGTGGACTGGACTTGACTAAAATAGCTGCATGGCTCAAAACTTGCTAAAACCGTCACACTTTATCTTGACTTTTCAGTTCCCCGAACAAGAGCTGGTTTGTCTGATACTGATAAGCTGGAGCTGGTTCTGGGTGCGTGTGAAGCAACTCAAGGTCCACGGGAAGATTTTGGTCTGTGGTGCAAGAGAAATGAAAATACGGCAAAAGTCAAGATCCAAGGTCTGATTTTGAGGTGTTTACAGAGAAAAGAATGAACTCAAATAAACCATCATCTCCTTCAGGTGGTACCGAATAAGTGAAAATAACAAGTTTTCTGCTCTGTTCTTTCAGGGCCGCTTTAGGTTAGAAGCCCATTTGTTAACAACCATGACAGTTGTTCTATGTCTTTTCTGTATGAAATTTAGATTTGCCAGTGTTCTCCGCAGTCCCTGTCAGTAGAGAAGTTTTTAGGACTTAAAATTATTCTTTTAAGGCTGTATTTCCCTTCTTTTTACCCGGGGGGGGGCGGTGGGGAAAGAAAGAAGGAAAGAAATTTTGCTCTGGATTTGCCTGTTTCAGATTCCTGCCCAAAACTCTTTCTTGGAGACTCCAGAAACACAAGTCACGATTTTTAAAATCTTCTAATTTGCATTCACAATGAACTAGAGACACAGAGATTCAGCTGCCGGCCTGCCTTCAACAATCAGGCACAGCAAAAAGATGAGCTAACCCCTGTTTTCCTCTGCTCGTGTTTAATACAGGCAAAAAAGGGAAGGTATAAATAGGATATAATATGAAACCCATGTATAGATAGGCAAATCAGGTTGTGCTGCATTTTAATGGTCAGTAACAGGTTTTTTGGGACTTTTTTTTATTTGTAATTAATGGGACCAGCTGCTAAAGAGAGTGCTAATACTGGTAGGGGAGTAAGACTCAAGAAGGCAGCCCTGTGTGAATAATAACCTAAGTACCCATTTAACTTTAAGCACTTCTTTATGGGCCTGAAGTTAATGGCTTTACACATTTGGTCAAAGTTAAGCATATGTTTAATGCTTCCCTGAATTAGAAATTAGATCTTTGAACTTCAGTTCTGCTTACACTCTGGATTATTTTGTTGGTGGGTTCATTTGGGGAAGACGGGGAAATAGCAGTCATTCAAAATTATATCCTTTTGTAATTAAATGCTGCCCGTACAGTATATTCAGCATGTCAGCAATTAGCATTTTTCTTCTTAATGTATATTTGACTGTAAAACAGCCATTAAATGGAAGTAACTATGCAATTGTTTCATTAAGATTTCCTAGTTCTCCAAGCCAAGTAAAACTGCTCAGAGTCAACAGAATAAAATAACACTGACTTCAGTTTTCTATTAATGATATCAAATTCATTCTTTAGGCTTAGTTTTTGATTCGTGTAACCTGGCAACTCATCATGATAAACTCATATAAACTGTCATTTGTTAGAACTGTGGGGAAGCACTGATTTACCCCAAATACAGCCTTCATTTATCATTTAAACATCTCATCTGCACCGTAATTGTTGGGCATTGAGGAGCTCGATGCCCTTTTCAACATCTAAAGGCCGTTCCACTTGCTCATGGTCTTTTTCAGAGCCAGAGACACCAGTCTGCAATATGTACATATTTCTAAGTATCTCCTGCTTGATATCTGCAGTCGGATTTTAAACCCCAAATCCCTCCATAAAGCCAGGTTTTGACTCCTCAAATAAACCAGAAAATCACGTGTTGTTAGACAGGAAACTTTGGATAACTGAAACGGTACAGGGTCAGCTGCATCAGGAGTCCTCAATAAATAATTTGTAGAACATTGTCTGCTTTAAAACCTGGGAAATCAGGATTCTGTCCACAAAAATCAAAATTTATCTCCACAAGAGCCTGGCGACTCAAATTTAAAGACTGGTAGGAAGTCCATCTCCAGTTATCCTTACTAGAAGTTCCCAAGTTTGCTTCCATCTTCTGTCCCTCTAATAACATTGGTGTTATCTCCTATCAATATCAGACATGCATTGTTATTCTAATAACTAATTATCAGACTCAGAATGCTAATGATGGCAATTCAGTTTGCAATCCCATCTGTTCACTTTACAGTTGTTTATTTTCTTTCCTGCTCTCAAAATACTCTTGGTTTGTAATTAATCACACGTTTTGGCTTTTTTTAATTAGAAATTTGTAGGTTTATTTCAAAATAAAGTATCAGAAGGAATAAACAAGGGCTGGCATGGCATTGCAAAGAGAAAATATTTCTGTGGGTTTGGTGACCGAATGACTGAAGGAAATGTGGCTGTAAATGAGCGAGGGAACAGCTGAGTAACTGGTAAAGAAGTAGATCCTTTGCTGGTATATTGTATATTATATTGTATAATAGAGCTATTTTATCATCTATTCTGGATTGTTTATATATAATATACATATTAATCTCTAATAGATAAATTCTCTAAAATTCTGTGCTGTGTGACTCTCATTCCTACAGATCAGGAAGCTCATGGGAATTTATTTCTTAGCCTTATGGGACACCTGGGTGTGAGACTCTGAAGACAACGTAGGTATAAAAATAATTACAGTTGTTTTAAAAGACAATGTGGGCCCAGCATTCTCCCATTCTTTTTGTTTGCTACTGGGAAATGCTGAGGGAGGGAAGAAGTGGGTGAAGCGCTTCCCAGGAAGCTGAAGGTGCACAAGAGAGCAAAGGGAGAAGGAAAGATGAGAAGTTCGAGATTATGGAGAAATCCTTCCCTGGGAGGGCGGGCAGGCCCTGGCCCAGGGTGCCCAGAGCAGCCAGGGCTGCCCCTGGATCCTGGAATGCCCAAGGCCAGGCTGGACAGGGCTGGGAGCAGCCTGGGGCAGTGGAAGGGGTCCCTGCCATGGCAGGGGTGGGATGAGATGATTTTAAGGTCCCTTCCAACCCAAACCACTCCGTGATTTTATGAAGAGCTCCCCCAAGCCCTGAATGAACGGAAGGGTTTTTTTTTCATTTTTGCAGGAAGTTGCCACTGCAGCCCCAGGCCCCCCTGAAGAAAATTCAGCCTTTGGTTCAGCTTTATGTGATGCTCACTTATAAACTTTCCTTTGCCATTAGTCTTGACATAAACTCTTGAATAACTGTAATTTTCATGTGTATGATACTTTCATGACCATGATAATTCATCTTCATAGCTAAAATGTCAGATTTTCACATTCATAAGGAGCCCAGCCAAGAAAAATCATTATTATTTCACTATACTGATACTTCCTGCTTTTTCGGGTAATATGAGGGATGAAGTGCATTTTCGTAGGAACAGAGGGTGAAAAAGAGAAGGCAAAATAGGATAAACTGAAACCTTGGAAAAATTTGATGACACACCTCTACCTGAGTCACCTTTCCAGCCTTCAGTCTCCTTTGAACTAAAAGATTGATACACAATCCAATGTTAATTTCTTTAACACTTCCTCCCTTTCACTGGAGATCTTTAAATCCAAAAAATATCTACTTTGCTGATCTATTTCTTGTGTTTCATTTGTCTGTCCAGAAGGCTAAAGCAGTTAGCCCTCAAATGGGAGAAGTTTCCTTTGATTATGTTGTTCTATTGATTATGTTGATTAGTAATTATGTTGTTCTATTTTGGAGGCGTTTTAGTAACTGACACTGAAATGAATTGGAGGTAATAAAACAATCATTCCCTAATTGTTTTATACACTTAACAAAAATTCCATCCAAACGTTTTATGAACCATTTGGATGGAAAATGCTTGATTTTATAATCTGTATTGTATTAGATATATTATACAGATATTATATATTATACATTATGTATTATATACTATATACAGTTTATAGTATTATTTATTTTATAATCTGTATTATAATCCATAAAATGCTTTATTTGTAATCTGTATTTTTGTTCTGTTGAATTTGAAATGTGTCAGTGTGTGGTTGATTAAATGCAATCCATCCTCTGCCACAAAGATCAGGAGAAGGGTGATTTTTTTTTTTTCTTTAGGCGTTGCAGCCCCTGTGTTTGAGTTTTGTGAGGCTGTTTTTATCTCTGTTTCCTTGTCAGCACAATCTGCCCTGCTGACCACAATGCAAGAAAGTAATTACTTAAGACAAGAAAAAATAGATTCTTCTCGCTCCTTTTTTTTTATTAATTAAAACCCCCAAGATATAAACCCTTCCTTCAGCCAGTGCTATGATCAGAAAAGTTTCCTTGTGCCTGAGAATTGGATTTAATCTCCATTCCTGTGTTTCAGCACAGGATCAAAGCAGCAGGTTCTTATTTGCGACAGACCTTTTATCCGTGGTGCAATGAGAAACATCAAACAAACCTCATTTGTTTGCAGCTAACACATGCCCGGAGAGGCCAAGCCATTGTAATTACAGGAGTGTAATCCAGACTGAATTAATTTGGAGTTTTGTCAGCACGAGGAAAGTGTATTCATACCTTCAATATTCACTATGCCCAGTCCTGGGTGCTGCTGGGTGTGGGCTGTGAGACTTCAGCCGCCTTCAGGACAGACACTTCTGGTTTAGGGGCGTTTTCCAGCGCCAACCCCAGCCCAAGTGGCTGCAGTGGGGCTGAAGGGAGCGCGGTTCCTTTGCTCAGCTGTGTTCCCAGCTTGCCCAAGCCCGGCCTGTTGTTCGGGTGTGCCCCTCCAAGAGCCTGTGTGGCTGATCAGGATTTCCAAATGCTCAGTGTTAACACAGAAAAGTCAGGGTTGGGCAATTCTGACTGTCCTCACCAGGGGATTAAGCAGAGATTTATTCAGGTAACTCGAAACAAATATTACTCTGTGAGGTTTAAAACAAGCCATGCATTTAAATTTTCCAACTTGCCCTGCATAACTGAGCACCCTCCCTGCCTGTGTGTGCCACAGGCAAAGGGCTTGGTTAGAGGACAGACTTGGTTTTTCATGTTTTTAAATATGCATGGACATTTTAGCAAATTGCCTAAAAGGGAAGGAATCACAGGGAACTATTGGAAATATTCCCTACATCACCCTTGGCTGTGGGCTCTGCTGAGTGAGGGACTGGCGATGGGAAGCAGGAGCGAGGAGAAGAGCAATAAATTGGTGTTTATAAATCTGACACTGATAAATTTGAGGTCTCCACAAGCAGCACTGCTGCAGACACGTGAGAACAGCCCCAGCGTGGGACATGGCAATGCCTGGGGAGCAGCAGAACCACCTGGACACAAATTCACCCACGAACGGGGACTTTGCACTCCCAAGAGCACAGGGAGGGGAAGAAAACAGCATCAGAGCCCTTCAGTCCGTTCTGCATGGTGACCTTCCTGATGGGGAGGCCTCGATGCCCGAGGTCAGGGAATCCTGACTCACCTGTAGGAGAGGATCAGCTCCTGGCACAATCCCCAGCCGAGGTAACCAGTTCAGAAACACACGGCTCCTTTCATTTTAAACACAAGGTCTCGTTCAATTATTTGTGCTGTATAAATAATGAGATTGCAGCAGTCTGAGAAGTCACTGAAACATTGCGACCTTAAATCTTTGCAAAAAGGCAGGAGGTGAGGGGCGAGGCTCACCTAGTGTGAGGACTAGCAAAATGTGAATTAGTAAAGGTCTGCTTCGTTCAATCCAGAATTCAGGGTGAACGGTTCACTATTAGTATTACTTGCTTTCAGCTTATTAAAATTAAGTCTATGAGTTGGTAAATAATAGAAAACGTGCTTGAAGAAAGAAATGTTAATTTTTTTTCCACTATCAATGTTATTTGAAGTTATTTAACAAATTCTATTTGCTATTACCGCTTAATAAGCAGGAGGAAATACTCGATACCTCATGTTCAAACCTTGAAGCATTTGAAAAAGATGGATGGTATTTTGGGTTTCATCTTTTTCTTTTCCCTGCCTCTGCTCAGATTTGTTTGAAATTAAACTCTTGCGAGATGAAGGGTGTGGGAGAGAAATACTTTTGATCCTGGGATCCTGAGCCGGGAAGTCAGCGCTTGGTTGGCTGTGCTGAGTGGACTAAAATAAACCAGAGAGAGATGTCCTAAAATAATGTGGGGTCTATTGAACTGAAAATTAGGCTGGAGTCGGACAGCTGGGAGAAAAAACGTGTCTGTTCCGAGAGAAGGTCCTGCTGGAGGTGAAGATGCCATGGGGATGGAGAGGTGGTTTTTAGGAGAAGCACTGCCAGGGCCTCTCACAATTCCCAAGGAGCTCCAAACCTGGGCCGTGACACAGTGAGAGGGAAAATGTGGGGGAAATAAGAATGCGCTGCTCTGTCTCCCAGGAAACACCAACCTGGCCCCAGAGAGAAGCAGCCACCCCCGTGCTCACACCTAAAGCCCTGCAGCCGAGTCACCGAGCCAGCTCTCGTTCCTGCTGGCACAGCTCCTGCCCCACGCTGTGGCACCCCAATCCTTTATCACTTCCAGTCAATTCTAGGGTGATCTCCAGGGGTCGATGCTCCTGGCAGTTGTTTTCCTTCTGAAGGCATCTCCGTCAGCAGCACAGGAATCTCAGGCACTGCACACGCCAGCTCCCAGCTCTCTCATTGTGCCGTGGCTCAGGGCAAACGCCGTCACGGGAGTGCGTTTGGGCTGCGGGTGACAGCGTGGCATCGCTCAACTCAAACTGCAGGCACCGCTCCTGGCTGGGCGTTCCACGCTCCGCACTCCTGTGGACAGGCTGCTTCTCACCTGCCCCCAGCGGCTTCAAGGCAGGAAATCCTCCTTCCTTTGCTCCCAATGTGGTGAAGATGGTGTTGAATTTATTTTGTAAATGTGACGGAACTGCACTCAGAACCTGGAGGCTGGCACAGCGCAAACCTTCCTCGTGAACCTGAGGGATGGGTGAGTTCACCCACTGATGGCAAATTGCAGAAATTTCTTGAAATTTCCCCCCCAGAACTCTGTTTCGGGGAAGTTAATATGGATAAGGGCACATTTCAGACAATGTTGTAATAATGTTCTTGACCACTCTGCTGAAGTACTTAAAGGTCATCCCGATTTTGAGGCTCTTTTTTCCCCCAAGGAGATGTCAATTTCTGAATATTGATAAATGGATAGATAAGCAAAGTAGATGCAGAATCCAAAATCTGATTGAATTATCTTGCTGAACAGAGGTAGCTGACCTTTTACAATATACAAATACAAAGGAATTTTTTTCTTTTCTGAAAGTGTGTTTGTTTTTATTTTCTTTATGTGTTTTCTTGCAGTTGGATTTTTTGTTTCTTTAAGTAAATCTCAGATTTCCACAGATTCTTTCTTGGAATGCACCAGAACAAAACATTTCAGAGTCCTGGAGGAGGAAATCTTTTACTGCTGAACCTCCATGGAATGACTGCCTTTGAATTACAGCGACTGTGAGTCAGCTGGAAAACCACAGAAACACTTTAATGGCACGAAGTTCATTTCTGGATGTCCTTGAAGGGTCTTTAACTTTGAAACTTTTTTTCTAGGCTGGTCAGGCAGACTCAGGTACCATTTCGGGGAGAAGG
Source organism: Dasyornis broadbenti (assembly GCA_013397935.1). Classification (NCBI taxonomy): domain Eukaryota; kingdom Metazoa; phylum Chordata; class Aves; order Passeriformes; family Dasyornithidae; genus Dasyornis; species Dasyornis broadbenti. Next base: position 253,508 of record VZRN01006820.1, on the reverse strand, counting down.
ATGAAAATGCTGATTTTCGCTTTTAATTTTTTGCTGGATCAATGCAAGCAGTAAGAACCTTCCTTAGACCTGAAACAGGTTGTGCTTCCCTGAAAAAGAAATATAAACCCAGATGCATGCAAGCAACGCAGTCCCATTATAATTATAAATGTATATTTTTCCACAGCCACAATGGAGAGGTTTTTCAAGCAAATGGAAAAATTCTATTTGTTTTTGCCATAAGCCAGAGCTCCATTTAATCCTTAAGACAGCTGGTGTGGGTAGGATGCCTCACTGGGGAATAGGCTTTGAATCTTGGATCTCTGTTTAGGATAACTTCATTGGTAAGCAGGAGCATGAATTCCCTCTCTAAAGCTGATCTGTAGCCCTCAGCAGTTTGATTTTCCTCACACTTCCACCAGGGAGAGAGATCTCGTGCTGCCTGCCCAGCCCCTGCAGGAGCACTTTACAGCACGGGGCCGCTTCTCCATGCGGTGTGAAAATACATTGTCATGACACACGATTTCTTTTATGGAGGGGGAAACCTCCTGCTCAGCACCTTCGTGAGGAACCCAAATTAATGCTGCAGAGGAAGCTCTGAGTGAGTTCAGATGATGTGCAGCTCCGTGAGAGTTTTAGAGGCTGCGATGTAAATCCAGGGGTACAGCAAAGCTGAGAGCAAACAGATCGAGTCCCTCACTCAGCTGACGGATCCACACAGGAACTCCACAGAAACCCTGGGAGAGAGCCCCTGGCGCTGCTGCTGTGTCCTCAAAGCCAACCACGGAATCATCGAGGCTGGAAAAGACCTGCACGTTCATCCAGTCCGACCCTCGAGCACCACCGCGGTCACATCGAACCGAGTCTCAAGTGCCACGTGCACGAGATTTTCAAGCACCTCCAGGCATTCCCTGGGCCCCCTATTCCAACGCTTCCAGCCCTCTCCAAGAAGTATTTCCTAATATTTGATTTAAACCTCTCCTGCACAAGCTGAGGCCGTTTCCTCATTGTTCAGCAAGCAAAGCACATGCCAGGGGTTTAAACTGAGGGACAAACCAACAAGCACCTCTTGAAAAAATAATTGAATATTAAATATGGCAAAATACCTGTTTACAAAAGTACTGCGCGCTGATTTCAATGTGTGCACCAACCCACACCTCTCTAAAAGTTAACATTGTAAGTGAATAATTATTGAATTATATTTCTGAAGATCTGGCAGTATTTCTGGTATTAATGGAGGAGGTAAGGACACAGAAAAATAATAAATTATAAATAATAAATCTTTGCACACCTGTGTAGAATACAGCTGGACATTTATTTTCATGCTTTCTCATCTTTTCCTTTAACCATTCCCTCTATTCTTCCAACTGCCATCTCCTCCTAATCGTACTCATAACTTCTCCTTGTACTAGATAAATTTTATTTATTTGAAAAGTGTCATTTGTTCAAGCATTACAAAGCCCCTATCTCCTTCCCTTTTTTTTTTTTTTTTCCCTGATGTTCCATTAACCTGAATTCTTTCTCATCTGGTAAAAAATTGCTATATTTTCAGAGCTTTTGTTGTCTCTGACTCATAGATGCCAAGATAAGGTTTGAGATACTTCTGGGGATTTTTTCTTCTCCTGGTTGCTTTTTCTATTGTGGTTTTGGGGTTGGAAAAAGAAATCTTCCTGTGTGGTGGAAAGAATCGGACTCAAGTTCCTGCTCCTTAATAGACAATAATAGTAGTAGTAGTAGTAGTAGTAGTAGTAGTAGTAACAATAATAATAATAAATAAATAATAGTAATAATAATAATAATGACAATAATATTGCCTGTGGGCAGGATTTTCAAGACAGGTGAATTACACAGCCGGCTCCCATCAGCTCTCATTGGCTCCTTCCTGACCTTTGAAGAAACTTGAGCATGAATTAATTTTTGTTTTCTTGCTTGGAGAGTGTTGCTCTTCACAATAAGCATCGCAGCCAGCAATGCAAGAAGCAGAGGAAAGCAAATGTTTATTTAAAGAAAGGTGAGTGAGCAGGAGAGCAACAGGGCAGGGAACGTTTCCTCTGAGAGAGAACAGAGCAAGAGAAAAGATTAAAAACAGCAGCAGCAGCAGAAATTCTCAGAGCGGTGGGGATTATTACGGGATGAGATCTAGAAAGAGAAGCATTGTTCACCTTCATGTCAATCTGGTGGGAAAACCGAACAAAAATATCCCTACAGAGCTCTGCAAGAAGCTGAAAACATTTTGGGGGGAAGGGAGTGTAAAGGTTTGCAGTATCAATAGTGGCATTTGCTGATTGTTAGTTTGTTTGGGGGTGTTAAAGGTATTTCCTTCCCTGCATTCTCTAAGTTAACATCAGGCATTTTCATGAAAGATCAGGTGCAGTTCTGCAACGTTGAGCCAGGTCTGGACTGTCTGAAAGAACCCTGTAAAATCAAATCAAATCAAATAAAAATTAAATAATTTTATCCAATCATTATAATGTTACACGTATATTTGAAAAAAAATAGTTTTATTTTAAAAAAATAATAACAGACAGATTTATCCTCGCTTTGGCCAGACAAAACTCGAGTCAACTCTACCAAGCAGGTTAAGGAAATAGAAGCAAAAGTGAGAAACCTTCTGCTCTGCCTTCATGTTTCCCATGTTCCTCAAGGCAAGAAGGAGGGAGGAATAAATCAGGGGGCAGCTCGGGGGGAAGTGTCTGTGGAGAAGATGTCGTTGTCATTGGGACAATGAATGAGGAGGGCAGGCACGCAGGGGAAGAATTAACGAAACAGCTCCTGACATTTGTTAGGGAGAAGAGAGCTCCCGGCAGTGCAGACAATGCAATACTTCAACGCACCAGAGGAACCCAGGCTCTTAAAANAACCCAGGCTTTAAAAAAAAAAAAAAAAAAAACAAAACCAAAAAGAAAGGTTTTCATTGCATTAAAGAAATAAATTTTAAATTTCACCCAGTTATGTTTTGTGATTTGTTCCTCGTGAAATATGTCTCAGGGAGAAACAAAGGAAAGTCTCCAGCTGCAAACCAGAACAAGCTGAATGTGGCTTAGGGGCATCGTAGGTAACAAATTGCAGCATCAGCTCTGCAATACAACTTGGTTTGGAACCTCCAGAGCCTTTTGCCAGACAGAAAATGCTGTTCCTGTGACTCCCAGAATTCATGTTGGCTTTTGAGGGCTGCACAGGGATGGAGAAGTTCAGGTCTGGGATCACTTGTTCTGCTGCTCTTGGAGACCTTTGTGTTTCTGGATTATCCTGGGCAGTCAGAGCATGAAAAAAACATCCTGTGCAGGAGCAGAGAAGGGGAAAATGATGGGAAAAATCCCCAGAATTTGACAGATTCAGGTATGAGTTCTGGCAAGGCACTGGTCTAAATATTCATAGGAAAAATGAGGATTTGATTACTTATAAATTGAATCCTTAATCTCGGTGGGCCTCTTACGCTCTGACAGAAAGGGGCTTAGGAAGTATAAAATTACATATTCTTTAAAGCACTTAAAACTATTTAGAGCAAACATTTTCACTTAGGTACAGGAGGGAAAAAAAGTTTAGAAATAGGTACTGGTTCAATTTAAAGCGAAAAGAGAGAACTTTGGAGACGGCAATTCATTTTATTCATGGAGGACTCGTTGAGATTTATATTGGAGCTCATAAAAGCCAGAACCAGCGTTCCAGCTTTTCCAACAGCCGGGGAGAAGCAGCGACTTTTCAGTTTGGGATTTACTTTAAGTGCCTAAAGTCTCACAAAGGAAATTAAGTGCAGTGGAGCAGACAGCGCTGCTTTGGTCACCACTCCCGCACTCGTATTTCAGCTGCATTTGCCTCCTGACCAGCTTGCCTCGGCAAATAGGAAACTTTATGAGCACAGAATTCCTTGGAAAAGTCACATTTGTGCTCAGCGATGGCAGAGATGGGAATTGAGGTCTCCGACTCATTTGTGCAGGTCCTTGTTTCCACAAATCAGTCGGATGTGAAATGCCACCGCCAAACACCTGGCAAATATTTTGTGAATAATTGTTGTAACACCAGGATAAATATTTGGCCTTTATTTTACCGAAATCCACCTCAATAAGAGGCATCACCTCCTCCTGCTTACGGAACTAAGGATATTTCCAGAATTCCAGGGAAAATCCCTTGTATTTTCATCATTTTGTGTTTCCTAGGAAGCCAATATGTGTTCTATATTCTCATAAGTCGTTTTTTGGGCTGGCTTTTAGAGGAGGGGGAAAAAATTCCAGATTTTCACCTTTCTTTTTCGGGTCTGTATTTTCCAGCCTGAGGCTAAAAACATGTTTTCACAGAGGCGTTTCTCTGTGAAAAGAAGAATTTTAGTCACACAGGAAGTGGAACACGTGGGAAAGGGATGCTTGGGAGCGGGAAATTGCGGTCATCAGCTGAGGTCAAGCCCCAGTGTCCCGCCAGGGCTGTGGTGAGGAGCAGAAGGTCCTGCACAGCACAAGTGGTCCTGGCAACAGGACCCTCCCAGGGCCCAATTTCCCAGGCAAACACATGGGAACCAAGCGGACCTCGGCTGTATTTGTTTCCAACATCAGTTAACGGCGGGCTGCAGAAAAGCTCGTGAAATTTCAGTTTGACAGGAGATTATTCGGAGCTCTCCCGCACGAGCAGACACGAAGGGCCAGTTGAAATGGAGTCCAGCACAGATGAGCTTTGCTCCTCAGGAAGAAAGCAAACAAACAAATGAACAAATGCAAACAAATAACATCGAAAACAAATGAAGCAAAAAGCCCCCGAGAGACCCAAACGAAAACCCAGATGTGGAGGATGAGCTGTACATATCAGGCAAGGTTTTTAATTTATGGGAAATAGCCCATGCAGTAAAAACCTTTGCTTTGATGGCATTACCAGAGCACCAGAGTGCAAAGAGACTCGAATCCGTTATGTTTTAAAGTTCTAACATTTATTAGCACCGGACTGTGGTCTTCATTCATGCCAAGCTCTCTTCTGAATTTATGGCACTTGTGCAGTCATTACTCAGCCTGTATGGAATCGTATATTTCTACGGATTAAACTGAGGAGCAGTTTGCTAATTAGCATGACAAGTGTTAATGAAATGAAAGATCACATGAGTTGCAGGGAACAGAGAGACTTCTTCTCATCAGGCGTTTGAGTCAGACAGGGCTAAAACATCCTCTTCCTATTTTCTGAAATTCCCACTCCCAGAAGTCTCCGGACTTTGGCAAGATCATAAAACTGGAGCAGCGTTTCATGGAGTCCCTTTCAGTTAATATCACAGCATTAAATAAGATCTTTCCTGCAAAGGAAGGAAAGTGATTGTTCTCTTTCCTAAGCCGACTGTGTAAAATGTTCTTCAATAAAATCCAAGAAATTAATATTCAATGATTTACAGTAAATCTCTTGAGCACAGGAGGTTTGCTCGAGACAGGAAAAGCAAACACTTATGGGGTACATTATTATGATGGCTTATGCTAATTAAATTGAAGCAGAAATCCTTAATTTATGCTTTACCATCAAGTGCAAAGGGGAAAATTCTTTCTTGGTTCAAGCTTTATCTTGTTAAGAAGATTTACCTCCTTATTTCCCGGAATAAAGAACTATTTTTGAGACTCTACGGAGAAAGCAGAGGCTTGCAGAGCTTTTCTCCATGTTGCCATGACACTTTGGATCTCAACCTACAGTTCAATACAATAGCTGCAATTAGGTTAATTAGAACATTATCTCAAAGTACACAGCTATTGTACAAAAGAAGAAACAGTCTCACTGAATATGCTGCTTAGTCACAATTAAAATGATTTTTTTTAAAACTACATTTTTCTAATTATAATGAATAATTTATTTCTCCTGCAGACGCTTGACATTTAAGTATTGTAACCCAAAAAATAAACCATCCAACATCAGCTTAGGACACGTGAATTTTTTCTGACCTTTCAGTTGTTTGTCTTCTATAAAACAACGAGAGAAAAAGAGCACCTATAGTGAGAGATTACATTATTTCCGCTCACTGCTTCTTTCCAAATTCAAAGGCCTTAGTGAAAAGCCCCGGTGCAGCTGTGGTGCTCAGGAGCAGAGCCCAGTGGTGGACCTGCAGCGCTGGGCTCGTGGGTGCTCGTGTTGACCTCAGAGCTCTTCTCCAGCCTTCGGGACTCTCTGGTTCAAGTGAGCAAAGCTTGAGTCTGCAGGTGTAAACGAAAAAATACAAGAAATTAGGAATGAAATGTTTAACCTGACGAGATGGGGTGTGAGGCCACCAGGAGCCAGCTTCTCTTCATATTGGTTTTATGATAATATGGAAAAGGAAAGCTTTAAAGAGAAAAATGAAATTTTTGTGCATTTTCTTAAACTCAGCTCAAGCACAGAAGAAAAAGCTGCCAGGAGTGTGTTGGATGAAACGCAGCTCCACGAGAATCCACGGGAATTCGGTCACTGATGCCAACAGAGGCAGATGCAGGTAAATTGTTGACTTTAAACTGTTAAAACTCTGAGATGAAAATTTTCAAGTAACTCAGACTCCTTTGTCTGCCTGTTCCCAAGCGACACTCAGACCATGTGGGTGACAAAACAGGATCCTTGTCCCAGCCAAGATTCCAGCCTTCCCTGGGGAGCAGCCCTGAGCAGGGAGCAGAACATTCCTGCTCTGCAGCCTCCGAAGCACATCTGAAGTTCAGTGCCTGCTCCTGGAGAGGCTGCAGACGCTGAACAAAGCTGCTGTGGGCAGTGCGTCCCAACATTGATCTCACGAATGTCACCGCTGTCGCTGGGAAATATCAAATGCCGGCATTCTCATCTTTTATTTCCACAGAGTTGACAGGCAGGGACTTTTTGGGGACAAAACTCTAAATCTGAACATTTGTTTCTGCCGGTTTGGGTCTCCTTTTGTTCCCGTTCCCCGCCCCATTGATCACCCATTTCCACTTACCAGCACTGCCTGCATTTGTCTTCCGTAATCACCAGCTCTCTTCTCCGCATGCCTTGCAGAGAAGGAAGCTGCTGTCAGACATTGTGCAAACTCGGAACATCTCTGGGGGGAAAGACGGAATACCAGTCCCCAGGAAATGGTTGCAAAACTCCCTTAACTTCCAGGAAACGAAGTTTTCTCCGATAAGAAAAGTTATCAGCCAGCTGTTCAGCTGAGCACGTGAGGATACCTCACCTAAGGGCCAGCTTTGGCGCTTGTAGCTTCCAGGATATTTCCCCAAAATCAAAGAGCACAATACACACTGTAACGGAATTTGAGTTGACATTTACACCAAGCCTCTCAACTCCATTTCCTTTTTTTTTTTTTTTCCCTATTTCTTCACTGATATGGAAAGGATGCTGTTCATTATAATCCAGTTCCTTGTTTCTGTGAGGCAATTACAACTTTGCCGACCTGGTACTTCAGCTATATCTGACACAAGTTAGAAACAAAGTCAAAGATAAATACAAATGCACACAAACCTCACCTAACCCAAAATCCTTGTTCATACAGGACAAGTGCACCACTAAACTCCAACTTGAGCCCCAAGAAATTATTTTACACTGTGAAAAGCCTTGAGGACTAAAAGGGCAAATTATTTCAGACCACAGGGGGAGACATTTTTATCAAAATGAAGTCTTTCTTCATTTAAAGAAGGAAGAAAACAAAATAAAATGAAATATCTTTTTAGACTTTTATAGGATGCCTGCATTTAAAAGAGGTCTTCAGTGGCCTGGTACCTCATGGCTGGGCCATGCAACTCCTCCTAGCACCAAACACGATTCAAATTCCTCATTTCCCGTGCCTGGTTCTTCATTTACCCTCTTGCTCTGTTGCCCTGTGCCTGTTCCATGTATTTACAGGAGATGTGTGCAAGTGTACCCTACATAATCCAGCACACAGTGTTATTTGAGTGAATCACAGAAGAAAAATTAAAGTTCAAGTCTCCTTCCTGCACTTAATCAAGGAACAGAGCCCTGATCAGTCAGGAGAGGCTGGGAAGCTGCCAGGGCAGACGCTTTGCACCTCAACCTGCGGCACTTTGTCCTCTCAGCAACTTTCAGCTGCCCACCCTGAGAGCCAAAACCGGCACAGTCACCTCAAATTCGAGCTCAGAGTAGCACTGCTCTTGCACCTGAAACTCTTCAAAACATTTAAACAAAGGAAAATCTTGTCTCGTGCTTACCAAGGCAGCGAAAGCGGCGGGGGGGACAAGGATGCGATGATAAAATGTGTGGCTGTGGTGAGATTCACAAAGATCAAAGAGAGCAAAATGTGACTTTTCCAACCTTACCGTTTCTTTCTCTTCTGCTTTCGTTGGGTTTCAGTAAAATCTGCCTCGTCTTCTTCCAGGCAGCTGCGGCTGCTGCCAGCCCGGTTTGCCATCCCTGCGATGGGAACAGATTACATGGAAGTCTCTCACATTCCCCTATTTCTACTCACACTCATTTTCAAAGCCGCCCTACCAGAGGTGAGAAAGAACATCCTCACCTCATCTATCGCCTTGTCTCCATCTCCTCTCCCCCTGCCACTCTCCCCGGGCCCTTTCTCACCTTTTTGCTTCTCTCTATCCAAACCCTGCTCCTTCCCCTGACGAGCCTGACAACTGCAGCCCCTCAGCCCACGGCAGGAGTATTTTCTGCCATTTATGATCTGGAAACCACCAGACTTTATCTTGTCTGTTTATATTCTTCAAACTCTTCACTGGAGAAATTATCCCCCTGTGCCATGCCTGGCGCAAATGGAAACCTGTTCTCCAAAGGTTTTCTGGCAGCACTGGGAGAAGGAAAACCCACTCGTGTGTCCCTGACAGTTGGTGACGTCCTTGGAAGATGAAGAGGATTTTTTTTTAATTTGATTTTCTCAACCTTCAGCTGATTTCTCCTGCAATGTCTGGTCACGATGTCGCTGCTCACCCTGGAACAGGAGTTCTCTCCGCAGGTCTTTTGCTGATAATAACCCAGCACCTCCTTCCTCCAGAGCTGCCTCCTCCCCGAGACATTTCGCTCATTCTGCTGCTCTTTGGAGAATTAATTAGGAGCAAAGGACGGAACGGTTCTCAGGACAGGGGAGACACAAAGGACAGGGACAGAGGAAGAGCAGACAGAGCCTCACCCACCCTGAATCAGCAGCAGCAGCAGAAGTCTGGCTACGGAAATGGGAATCTGGCAACGCATGTGTCCAGCCCAGTCCTTGGTTTTACAGCACTGTAGATACCCAACCTCAGCCTACCAAAATACGGCGAATTTCAAAGCCATTTGTAGTAAATACTTCATTAAGAAACAGGAATATTTAACCCCACCAAGGCGATAATGTGGTTTTTTAGCAGAACATCAAAACCGATTTCCATTTTCTTCTGGAAACAACAATTTCTTCTGTGTTGTACAACTAGGAGTGGATATGACTTGCAAATGAATGTTTCTGTCCATCCGCTCTCCCAACATTTGTGTTTCCTACGAAGCTGCAGAGGAAGGCACAGGTTCCTCACCTGCCCAGTGATCTCGGGCAGGTGTTTTGGTCCCTGGTTACCGAGCCCCATCTATTTGTGTTACAAACCTTTGCATTACGCGTTTTGTATCTTGTTTATTTACAGGAAACCAATATAACGCCATGTATTGTTATTTACTGGAATCCTTTGCATTTTTTCTTGAGTACTCTTTAATTCGCTGATGCAGTGCAGCAATTATTGATTTTGTTGTTGTTGTTGTTCTCCTTAAATGTAGTCGTAGCAAATGTTACTTCGTTAGTGCATCCACCTAGGGTTTCCTTCACAATAAATTCTGTGTGAAAGGCTGCAGCCAGGATATTTTTATTACAGCAGGGTTCCGCCCAGAGGCAATGAAAAGCTTCCAGCCTGCAAGGATTGCCTGGATTTTGTTCCCCCTTTATTCCTTTGTTCACCCCCGAGTCAAGCTCACTTAGAGGCTAAAATGAAGTGCAGCCTTTAGAGGGAAGCATAAAAATGGTTAAAACTGGGATTACAGAGGGAGACATCCAAGCAAGGAAGCAAATTCTCAGCATCAGTTCATTGCTTCCTGACCTGTCACTTGTTCCCTGTGAATTTTTTGTGGGGACTGATTTACAGGGCAGATCAATCACTCTGGCAGAAAGAAACTTGTCCCTAAAGCTGGGGGAAAGCTGGGGCAGGAATGTGCAGCAGGAATAAAGACTGAGTACAAAATTCTTGGCTTTAAAGGTTCCTATTAAAAAAAAATTAAAACAAAAGCAAAAATCAAAACCCACTCGAAACACAAACAAGAGGAACAAACCTTGAAACATTGGGCAAAACCATTGAAAATAAAACCCTAAATATGCAGTCCTTGAAAGTTACCTCTGCCCCGTGAACACAGTCTGCTGCATGTAAGTCCTTGGAAAAGAGAACTTGGGTGATCCTTGCGTGCATTACAGTCAAAAGAGATGTTCTAAAAGGTATTTGTGCATTATGGAAAGAACAGAAATACTTAGAGGGCAGATTTAGGGGAGAAGTTTTAACTCCTCTCCAAGAGGCAGCACAGGTTCCAGTAGCAAAGCTGAGACACAGAGCATTACACTGAAATAATTTAATTCATAATTTAGGAGAGTTTCACCCAGGACTATTTCATTTCATTGAAAATAGGGAATTGAGATGATATTGTTCCTATATAAATTCTAATCCACCTTGTTACCAGAGACTTCAGGAGCCTTGGGTGTGCCCGTGAGGAATATCTGGAGATGCAGATGGACACGAGCACTCGAGTTTTGCCGGCTGCTACAGAAACAGAGACCACAAATCACCAAACGGAGACATTTGAGACATTTTCCTCTGCTGAGAGAACAGGATGGATTTCACTATCCAAGGCCTTCTCAGGGTAAGAGCCTTAATGGCTTCACTGAGCTCAGTAGGAAGGGACAGTGTCGAAAGCAAAGGAAACCTCTGATGGCTTTAAGTACTTTAATTTTTATCCCATAAACAATTCAAATGAGACGAGCTATGTAATAGCTTTTTTATGATAATTATGTCTATTTGTTTGGTTTTTTACCAGATCATTAAAGCTACTGAGATGGCTGGAGAGCAATTTTTTTTTTTTTTCTTGAACTGTTTTAACTGTTCTTATTTGATTACTGGAGTTTAGTGATGATAAAGATTTACAAGCAGCCAAGAAAAGCTATTTTTAAAAAGCTTTCCTTCTGAATATAAACAGTCCTTTCCTCTGGAAATAGTTGCAGTGACAGTTTTTGCTTTATTAAAAAAAAGAAGAAAACAATAGAAAGAGAAAATAGAAAATATTTATCTAGAAAATATTATCTAGAAAATATCACAAAGAAAAATAAGGTTTTTTCCTCCCACAATATTACACAGAACTGGGGAAGGCAAGCAGAAAGAAAAAACATTTTAGTAATGAGCTCTGGCACAAATTCAAGCATGAATTTGCTTCATGCACTGGGGCTGTGGGATCCAGTCACGGGGTTGAAGTCAAGAATGACTTCGTTCTACCCTAAAATTCAGCTCCCTTGGCCTGGGACTGGTGTTGCAAAGCCATGGGTGGGGCGGGTGGGGAAGGAGAAGGGGTGGATCCGCAGAGGCACAGGGAACTTTCTCCACCAGAACGCGCTGAACCCGTTCGAAACCCCATCTGCAACAGAGCACAGTCCAAGGCTGGTTGGAAGAAACCAAGCTCTGAGACACCTTCTAAAGCAAGAATTTCACCATTTAACAGCCTGAGGAGTCCAAATACGACCAAAAAACCAATTTATTGACACATTAACTGATTTAAACAGAGTTTCAGGTGGGCAGGTTTTTCTGGCTGTGTTTCTGAGTTTCTGAGCCCGGGCAGTTTTCTGCAGCTCCCTGAGTCCAACCACAGCGTTTGCCGCCTGCACTGAGATTCTCAGCAATTTCATTCTAATCTGGTGCTCATAGCCCTGCAGTTCGGACATCAATTACCCCACTCTCACTTTGATGTTATTTATTGTGTCTGCTTAACCTTTGCATTTCCAAATCGGGTTTTTAAGCGGTTTTTCAGGCGCTGCTCGGTGCACTTTGTGTGCTGGGTATTTCAGACACAGCAGTGGCAGATTTAAACAGACATTTACATAATTCCTCAAGGTGTAAACTGAGCTTCCATTCAGAGCCATTAAATATCATCTCTCTGCACACGACTCTCTCGTTTTCCAAAGTCTCAATCACATCTATATGCAATTTGATTTTCAGGAAGCAGAAGCTCCGACAATTTATTTCCTTGCATTAAAACTTGCATTTGCTTTTATTTATTACATTTATTTTTAATACCAAAGATTTCCCAGATATTATTGCATTTAAAATATAAAATGTTTTAGATCACTGTTGTTAAAAAAGAAATATGTTTGGGGGGGGTTTTTGGTGATGTTTTTTATACAGAAATGTTGTATAAGACGAATTATTTCTTGGCTGATGTGACTTTCCAGGGTCTGCACTGCCAGAATCACGTGGCTCTGACTTGGTTTGACACAGCTCCGGATCAAAGCGCTGGGAATTTGCCTTCTGCTCAAACACAGAGCACGCCATGAAAGGCAGAACCACACGAAACGTTCCCCTGAAAAGCTGCTCTTGATGTGCCTCTTTGGGAGCCAACCCCAGCACAGACACCACGTTTGCACCCCAGCGGGTTCCACCAGATGTGCCACCACTGCCAGGCCAGAGCCCCTTTCAGCTGCCTGCTGGGAATAAACATCTGGATTTTTCCTGCCCTCCTCCAAGCCACAGCAGTTCACACTGTTCTTTTTAGATTTTCCACGCGTAAGAACGAGAACTGCAGTGCCCCAGCAATGGCTGAACTCAAAGCCGTTTCTTTGCCCTTAACGCTGTTTTGGCAGCAAAGGGCCGATGAACACAACGTGCGCTGACAAAGGGATTCCTAATGATGAGGGGAAAAAGAAATGACATTGTTGGTTCTGCAGGATCCTTCACTGGAAAACCGCCTGTGCCAGTGCTGGCACGTATTTCATATCCTTACTCTTCAGCCTTGTTTGCCATCATAAAGCAAATATTTGTCAAATCCCTGGACTCCGCATTTTCCCCGGGCTCACGGCAGAGGTTTCTCTGCTGCCTCACTGAAGTGCCAGCGGAGGCTGCAGGAATTCAGAGCAGGAAACGGGAGGTCAGGCCTAGGTGCAGAAGGAGAAGGATCTGAAGAGTTGAAATCTGACCTGAGGCAAAGGACTGGCTCAGGGCAGAAGAGCCTTGGGCATCTCCTGGAGCAGTCAGAGGAGGGACAGGCAGGTCTGGAGGCACTTCCCAGGCTGGGGCAGGGTCAGCTCCCTCAGGAGGTCAATCAAAGGGTGAGGGAAGGTGCAGCCTTCTCTAATTTTGTATAATCACAGAAAGGTTTGGATGCAGAGATCACCGATTCCAACATCTCCACCATGAGCAGGGACACCTTTTTCTGTTTGGGCGTTTCTGTGTGGCCACAGACGACGAAAAATCACAATGTGGCTTCCCCTACAGCCTCTCTGCAGCTCTCCAGAAACCCAATTTCTCGATAAATCACCTCGTAACACACCATCACAAACCACTCCCATGTCACCAGGAGGTCACTTATGATTCCAAAATATCAGCCCATATTTATTTTCTTGTTTGCTTATGGCTGAAATTTGGAAGTGAAACAAAGGAATTTAAAGTCAAATCAAAAATCTGGACGCTTTCCTCCCACTCGTTTGGTTATTACAAATATCCAGTTGGTTGTCAAACACGTTTTATTGACTTCAGCAAGTTCTGCTCAGGGCACTGACATTGCTTAAGACACCTTTGGAAGTCAGTTTTGTTTCCATTTCCTGTTTAGTTGTCATTTACTGTTTCATTTCCATTTACATAAAAATGTTTCGTCATTTTCAGGGTTTCCTCACTCATTTTCTTACAGACAAGGCAGGGGATGGGAGCTGGAGTGTACCAACATATTTAAAAACAAAACAAAAAAAAAAAACCACAAACTGAGGAAGATGTAAAAAAGTAAAACTTTTTAAAATATCCACGTGCCAAAGTTTTCAAAAATGCAGATTTACTCTGCCTGGAAAGCAGAACATTTACATTTATAATTACACGAAAGAGAACTAGAAAATAAATGAATTACCAAGAGAGCTTTGATTGTGTTTGCCAGTATTTCCTGCTTTATTCTAATTAGCCATAACTTTATAATTTGACTTTTTTCTTTGCACCAGCCATTCCAAGACAATGTCAGCATTGAGTCCATAAGCATTTTGAGAATTAATTAAAATGTCATGAAATAGTTCTTTCATTAGCATATATATGGTCATAAAAATAATTACAATTACTTCTTAGAGGTGGAGGAGAGTTAAGTTTGATTGATGGAATTAATGAAAACGGGGACAGCTCCACCATACTAAACAGCTGAAACTTGGAGTATTAACTGTCTGCTCTGTGAAGTCATAATAACTGCAGCAAGAGCTAAAAAGATTAGTATTCACAAAGAATAACGTACCTTAGAGCCTAAAATACCCATTGCAAATTGAGAATGTATTTTCAACTGTTTATAACATTCTCAGAAGAAAAATATCATTTTGATTAACTTCCAGAAGCTCCTAGATTAATAGGTATTTGCAGTCTTACCGAGAGTACAATCAATCCCTCTAATCTTGTTATCAGATGCTAAACAGCTGGGTGACCTGATTTGAGTGCTATGATTTTAAGGAAGTCATAATGGATAATAGTTTCCAAATGCCTGCTAAGAATTTGCAAGCTGTATAATACACCCAAAGATATGCAAATAAATGGCATTAAAAGAAACATTATAATTAGCGGCCGAATGCACAGAAACTGCTTGTGCAGCCATCAGCAGCCTCATCTTATTTCAGTCGTGCTTCTTTTAATTTAGCCTCCCTCCCAGAGCTGCAGTGCTGCAATGATGGGCTGGGAGGCTCAGGTGAGCATCCAAAACATCCAAAACCAGAACAAAGTGGCACTGAACTCCCTCTGCGAGGTCCAGGCTGTCAGCAGTGCCCTTAGGGAGGTGGAAGTGGCCAAAGAATAATTTTTCATACAGAAACAATTCTCTTTTCAATGCATTTAATTCCTTTGTCACTCTCACCCCCCACTATTGTAAGTTATTTCCAGATGGCAGGTGGCTGATTTTTAATATTTCTTTTTTTAAGAGCAACTGCCAAGTTTGTGAAGAATTATTTTGCAGAAGCATTAACTGCATGTAAAGGTCTTTTCCTTTTTTATAAGCCATTTCTAATGTCACAATTCCCCCCCTCTAATCACACCAACAGTTTAGGCTAAAAAAAGCATGTCCTGGTAGGAAGGAGAGGGAGGGAGTGGGTACCCACAGCTGTGCCTGCTGCTGCCGGGGAGTTTGTTTTCCACTCTTGTCTTGATGGAGATGCTCTGACAATTGTGGTGCCAGATTCTCACAAATGCCGTGTTTTGAAACTGCCAAATTAAGGAGGGAAAATCTCGGGGTTTAAGCATTATGGTTTAAATATTTCCATTTATTTTTCCACTGAGGGAGCATATGGTGGAAGGCAACACATTTACAAAGGCCTGACTGATGCCAGGGAAGGATTACTCCGTTAACGGGGGAATGTGCGGCTTGGAATTCTTGGCCAACAGGGAGAAACTTCCACTAAACAGTGGAAATACCTGGAGTGTCACACGGCAAAACCTGCATTCCCTCGTGCTGGGACTTGGAGGGATGAACTTTTATTTTCCCACTCTCAGGGTGGGTTTACAGCTCCTTGTAGCTGCACCACGCGTGCTCGAGCAGGACTGAGTTACCTCCAGCGCCGCAACAGAACAAAGGGATCAGACGAACCTGGAAGGGAGCGTTGCTATCCCGAGTCCACAGAGCACACCACAGGGTCCCCAGGTCTGTCCTAGGGCTCATTCTGACCGGATCATTCCCTCATTCCATCAGGAATCTGCAATGCAGGCAGTGCTCGGGCATTCAGAGGATTGTTTGCCACTGAGTGGCAAAGGACGATCGGAGAATTCTTCCTCTCAGCAGAGACACCTGTGCAGCACTGCAGCCCCCAGGCTGGATCTTCCCCTCCGTCCCCCGCCTTCCTGAGGGCAGGAGTGCCCTGCAGCACGGGCTGGAGCTCTGTCCCTCAGGACACCCCGGCCCGTGCCGGGGGACTCCCAGCATTTCCATTCATTTTTCTCTGCCTTTCTGCACCCGTGACCAGCGCGTTCAACCCAGGAGCTCCTTCCCGTCAAACAACCGTGCTCCCGCTGCGGGTTGAGAATGGGGCTTTCATCAATTATTCACTGCTCTCAAGATGCACAAACTTATCTCAGGGCAAATTTGTGCTCCTTCTCACTCCTCAGAAGCAGGAGCTGGAAAATGTGTGCACCTCGGCCGAGAGCAGATGGGAGCTCCGCTGGCTTTCAGGGGAAGGAAAAATCCACCTCCAGCAAAGTCTCCTTGCACCTGGGAATGAGGACCTCCAGTTCGACAGCATTCCAGGCTTATAAATAGGGATGTTGAAAGAGACTGACATTTTTCAAGTAGAACTGTCAGAATTATTTTGTATTAACTTTACCTTTCTTTATTCTTATTCATATTTAATCGTTCTCCTTAGAGGGTTCCTACCTTCAAAATTAAGGAGAAGAAATGCAGGTATAGAAAAGAACTAAATTTTTTAAAAATGAGCACTTTGCATTTCCATCTCTTTGGTTTTCATTCCCAATATCAGCTTGGTTGCAATTGCTCAGACAAAGGCATTTAAAATGTTTTCATATGATGCTGCTTTCAAATTAAATATTTCTTTATGGAATTGAGGCGGATTATTTAAATTTGGCAGAGAAAACAATGCATTCATTAACATGCCATGAGTTACATTTTCCAAAATCTCTCAACCCTCCTAAAAATTCTTTTCCTAACATCCCCACCGAGAAACCTTTCCCGATGTCGAAAGAATTAGGCTGAATTTAAGCTTTTCTGATAATCCTAAATAATGCTGTGACCCCACTGTTTATCTTTGAAAGTATTTACCATGAAATAAGAAGAGTAAGGCTCAGAAAAGTAGAATTATGTTTCTTAATTTAAAATAATTTTTTTTCCCTATTTTTCTGCTTCTCTCTCCATCCTAGGGAAAACAAACCTGGAAACAACAAAGTCCTGGAAATGGTCCTTATAAGCACAACTTATCCTATTGAGATTTCTGTATGCATCTTTTACAGAAAATCATTAAAAACTAACACCAACTACAAAAAATAAAGGTCTAAGGAGATTATGAATAAAAGCCACTCCTGGCCTTGTTTTTAATGAGATACCGAAAACATTTTTATTCTTATCCATATTTTCACTCACATTTAATGTAACCCGAGTTATTTTCAAACTGACTCTGTTAAACAGGACAAAACCCTTATATCTCCTGCCAGCTTAGAAATGTGCAGGTGCTTGCATCTTTCAGAGCCTTTGTGAATATTGTACAACTTTCAAGTCTAACCTACTTTTCCTTATTTTTTTTTCCTAGAAATATTCTATAGTCCCTTATGAATGTTGCAAAAGATTCACAAATTCTGACTGCTGCATGAAGTGGCAAAAATTAACATCTCCAAGAATGTCATTGAGATGGGCAGACATCTCCCCCCCAGCCCCAGTAGGCTCGGCTTTGACGAGACGGGCTTTAAAAGGAAGTTCTGAACCTCTCCAAACCTACAGGAAAGCATAATGCCATTTGCTGCAAACGTACCTGTTCTCCTGTGGATCAAAACATGTTGGAATAGACTGAAAACCACTGCTTTATACCCATGAAGTTTAGGATGCTCTGCATCCCCGAGGTTCCACGTTTCCCAAGTGGCTGAGTGGAGGAATTCTTTGGATAACACCGGGGTTTGATGTTTTAGCTTTCTCCTGTCCCCAGCCAAGCAAATGAGGCCATAAATAAAACGTCCAGGACCTCAATGGGTGGAAATGCAGGCTGGGTTGGGAACACTCAGAGTTTATTGGCTGCACTGCAAGCGGGCAGCTGCTTCTGGTGCCCTGAGAACCAGGGATGTGCTCCATTCACACCTCCTGACACAGCTGAATCAACAAAAAAACTGTAAAATGGAAGAGAAATTGTAGTTGGCCCATCCCCGGCAGCGTCCAGGGCCAGGCTGGACAGGGCTTGGAGCAGCCGGGGACAGTGGAAGCAGTCCCCACCGTGGCAGGGGTGGGATGAGATGAGCTTTCAGGTTCCTCCCAACCCAAACCGTTCTGGGAGTCCATGGATTGGAAAACAGCCCACATTACCTTTGAGCTCTTGAAGGAGAGCACAACAAACACAACATTCTGTCCCTCTTACAGAATTTGATGGGGTGAGATAGGAAAGCCCCAGAAGAGGAAACCAGTTCCACTGAATCCTGCAGAGGTTTAGCTCGTGCATCTCAGAATCGCACCTGGCCAGTCGGAAGCATAAAAGTAATCCTGTGAATGAAAGAAATAAATCTCCCAGCAAAATCCCGTCATAGAATCTACTTTGCTTATGAAAACACAAAGAATGTTCCTGTCCAAGGATCTAGTGACAAATGAGGGGGGAAAAAAACCACATTCATAGCAGCAGAGCACCTGACATTTAATTACCAGAGGCTGCAGCTCACAGAAGATGAACAGCAACCCGCATGGCCTTGGCTGCAGTACATGAAACTATTATATTATCAAAGATTTATTTCTTCAAAGTGCATCAATTTCAGCTAAAGGAAGCCTAAAGCAGCCCACGGTACAATCCATGTCTGACAGGTGACTTAACGGTGTTACTACAGAAAATAACAGGCTTTTTTGGCTCTCACAAATCCAGCACTACCTGCTCGTGAGCACTCAGAACGTGACAAGTCATTGACTTCAGCCTCTGTTCTCTCACTGAATATCTTCCCCTCCAAACACAAGCGTTTCCTTTTGAAGGCGACCAGCAGTTAGGGCCTAATCCCAGACTAAAATCTCCCAGTCTTCCCCCAGAAGTGCAAGGTGCCCCCATTTATACAAAGAGAGCTGGAAATTAAAAGTTTAGGAATGAAATAGCAAGCTTTTTCCTTCAAAAAATCAAAAATAATGTTACTTACTTTTCCTCACAGGAAAAGAAGTGAAAAAATCGTTTTCCTAAATTAAAAAGCAGGGACATGGGAGCTGTGATTTTCTGCTTTAGAGGAAGCACTGGGAATTTAATCATGGCACTTTTATAACTTTTATTAAGAATTTAGGTCCAAGTAACAACTGCTTGAACACCGGACTTTTGCCAAAGACTTGAAAGAGAAGGCTGACTCTTGTTCTGACTGTAATATTGAACTGATAAAGCAATTATTTTCCCTCATTTCTATTAAAAAAACCCCAAAACAACAAACCAAAAGATAAAGTTCTATTTCCATTTCCTGCCTTAACAGCGCTTCTTTTACCGACTCCCACAGACACCAGCTTGTGCTATAAAGTGTTGACGTGTACAAGAAAGAAACCACAAAACATGAAACCACAGGTTATGACACACACAGTCTTTGCTAAAATATAAGCAGCCTCCTTTTCCAGGCCACTGCTCCAGGATATATATTTTTACTCAACATCTTTGATTATGCTGCCACCAGCAGCTTTTAAGACATAAAAAGGCAAATGACAGGTGCTGTCAGTGACTCGAACAAAAGCTGTGGAAATTCACTGAGCGTGTAATACGGTGGATTTTAGCAAAGCTAAAAACCCACGGTAGCTCTGACTAACTTGATCTTTCCGAAAGCTGTTTGAGGGAGAGAGGCACAAAATAATGAATTGGATGGAGCGTTACATAACAGAGAACTCCTCGGGGTCTTGTCTGCTGCCTTATCTCATAAATTGTAATGATTTTCATGTTAGATCAAAGAAGAGCATAAAACAAAATTGAGATGAAAACAACTATTCATTGCCCCCAAGTGTACGGCTTTTGTTTTAAGACACTCATAAGCTGCACCGTGGAAGGTATTTCTTTCTCTGCACAAATCACTGCTCTGTAATCTTCCCTGTGACAGCGTGAGCAGCTCCACTGGTGGAGGCACGCACCTCTCAAAGCAGCTTTATCTGACTTCCCTCTCAAATTACGGGCAGCCAGGCAGAGCCATTATTCCCTTTGGGGTTTTTTCAATTTTTTTCTTTTTTTTTTTTTTTTTTTTCCTGAGGAAGAGGGGTGTGGAAAAAGGAAGATTGTCTTCACAGTAAAAACAGTAGAAAATACACCTGGGGATTTGAAAATCAAACCATGCAGCTGGGAGAGCTTGCCCAAAGTTCATGCAGGCAACACGAGAAATGTTTGCTGCCGTGGGCGCTCACCAGAAGATCCTTGGCTTGGGAGAGCACCGTGGAACGAGGACGCTTGGAAAGGTTTTCCCCCTCTCAGGGTTTAGGGCACGAGGAGAAAGGCATGGAAAGTGGAAGAACCACCGTGGTGCAACCTGGTTCACAGAGCACCACCACCTCGGCTTGCCGGATCCAGAATGTTCTGGCTCCCATCAAGTCAGGAAACAGGAATTCCTGAAGATTGATTTATGCCTAGAAGAACTGTCATATCGTTGACACACCAGCAATTTCTAAGGAAACATTTTGAGCAGAGGTTAATCCTGCTAAAATTCAAATATTGGTAAATTTTACAGGTCAGAAAGGGTGGTTTAGTTTGTCAAGTTGCACTAAGTAGGAATGGAGAGATATCCCAGCCCTGCTGCATGAACCCCAGCAGGGTAGAAGACAACACCGAAATCAGATCCACTTGAAAGGAGCTTTGGAAAGTTCAAGTCTAGGATGTTCCTTCCCACTAACACCGTAATTATGTATTTACAACAACATAACTATTAAACTTGATTTATAATTAAATATCACACAGGGATACAGTGATAGGGAGAGGTGATTGTAAGGAATTATCTACTAAAATAAAATCAGAAATTATTTTTCAAACCCGGAGGCAAGTAATTTTTTTCCCTTCTTCATGCGTTATGAATGAATTAATTCCCCCAAAAAATTCATAAAGGAAAAAATATTTTATTATAGTACAAGGATAAAAATCACACGAAACCTAAAATGAAAATGCAGATTATCAGCAATGGAAAAATAATAATGCGTCAAAGTTAGCTTCATCTTCATTTAATTAAATATTCATGAGCGGATCTCAAGTCCTTTCAATCTGTTATTTGGACAGATGCAATATTTGTTCTTTCCAAAGTGTTTTGCTTTTTGGTCACCCCAGTGATCCTCACTCTGGAGCTGTATGGGATCCTTGCTGCTCGGCTGTGGATAACTCCGTTTCATTCCTGTCATTTCCCTTCCCTGCTCAGATTAACCTGATTCTCTAACCCAGAAGTTCTTGGTGCTGTCTCCAGGGCTTTGAAACCCTCAGAGAGGGGTGGAGGATAAGTGGGCTGGGAAATGACAGAAAACGCTGAAGGTTTTTCTTTCTGGCTCACTGAGGCCTCGGAGTCACAGCTCCCACCAGGCTGATGTAAAATTTTTTGGCTGCTTACAGAATCTGAATTTCATTTTCTTTTTCCCATGGTCGTGTGCGTGCATGGCCTGAGATGTGAAGAAGTGAAGCTGATATTTTCCACTTGTGCAAATTCCACGGCCTGGGATCTCAGGATCTGCTCCTTTGCTGGGGTGAATTATGCACTGACAGTATTAACACATTTTTTTTCAGTTCATATGAAGTAAAAAAAAAAAAAATTAATGAATGAATTTAAATTTTTCCTAATAATCACTACATCTCTTGCAATATTTACCTGTTACTGCTCAAAACTTCTGCCAATCACTATAAATAATAGCAGAAAAATTGCTAGTACAAGAACTTGAAGACAATTTTACCAAGACACAAATATTTCAGTCAATGTGCTCAGCTATGGATCAGTCCGATAAAACCAAATAAAACCACACTCAAATTACCCTCCAAGTTAAGATCTAGACGTGGAAGGAAGGAAGAAGAAAGAGTATAGAGTGTGAGAGAGAGGGTAAAGAAAATACAGGGTGTTTTCCCTGACATAGGCCCAGAATTAGATTTAAAATTTCTTTGAGAATGTTTAATTAAAAATAGACATCACAACAAGAAGTCTTAAAAGCCAGACTACTTCCCATGAGCATGGGTAGTTTTCAGCTTTGATGAATTATTAGACAGCAGAGAAATTAATCCATAGAATGAAAAGAGAAAAGGAATTCCTTTTATTAAGGACATAAATAACTTAGACAATTAGCGAGCATTCTCAGAGAATACAAAGAAGGGAAGTCGTGTTCAGAGCTGAAGGCTGTGACTGGATTGTACAGAGAAATCTCCAGCAACTTTGCGATCTTGTGCATGAGAGACCCTGGACGCCACTTCAAGCACCAGACGTGGAATTGTTTGGAGAAGATTTTTCCAAAGGTAAGTGAAGGATTGATTAGGAAGGGAAAGGACCCTTTAAGTTGCACTCCCATCCTTTAACATTGGTGAAAAGTCTGTCTGGGACCATTTTGCTGCTTTTCCCTCCCTTTCTTAATTTTTAGAGAGTGAAATATTTCACTGCTCAACAGTGACAGGGACAGCCCTGACCGCAGAGGCCGCAGAGCACAAGTCACTCCATTCCGGAGAGCCAAGGACAATCTGGAAGTCAGAGTCACTTTCGTTCCTATTTGTAGAAAACATCCATCGAATCTGAAATTGCCTTTTTTCCATCCCCCCCTGGATTCTTTGCCATTAACATGTCAAATCTGCAATAATGTTCCCCAAACAAATTTCCAGTACAACAAAATCCAGCAGTCCCATCCATTCCGCTCATTCTTCCCAAGCTATCGGCGTTGATCCACACACCCAGAGAGCAGAGAAAAGAAGGGTGAAGAATGAGGGGTGAAAGAGAACTTTTAAAAGATACTAATATTAAAATAAAATATAAAAATTACTGCACTGAAGCAATAGAATGAACACTTCCAAAAAGGTAAAAAACATATTTTAACTTCGCAAAAAAAACTTTTATGATTATGAAGTGGTTGCTTTGTCTCAGACCATTTACAGGTGGTTTTCCTCCCCTTCCTCCCTCACAGCGGTGATTATTTCTGAGTGCATTTCGGAAAGTGAATGGAGTATTAGGCTTTCCGAGCAGTCTGAAATGAGGATATCTGATCCAATAATCTGGAGATTTAGTCTCATCATGAAGGCTTCCTAATTGTGCTCTCCTCAGATAGACCGGAATTAATTCTTGCCATTCATCCTCTGAAATGTATCTGGGCTGATACACTGATAATAATTTTCTTATCTCAGAGACAGACGATTAAGGGAAGAGCCTGGAAAAATAAAGGGAAATGTTGAAGGTGATTATCATAATGAGAATGTTAATTAGCTCCATTTCAGACACCAATTGTTGGTACCTGAATCAGCAAGCAACTCTCCAAGCGTTTTCATAAGATTTTTCTATTTCTGATCTTTTCCTATTTCTAATCTTTTCCCATTTCTTCTATTTCTCTTGCTGTCATTAGAGTCATGAGGTGCCCTGTTGATAAGGAAAATAAAAGTTGGTCTCACCAGTTGAAAAACATGCATCGTTGAGAAAGACCTGCATGATCTGTTTCTCTACTCCCTCAAATGGTTTCTACACATGACCAAGAGCGCTTGGCAATTAACGTAGCTGAAGGGAGGCAAAACCAGCAATGATTTCTGCTGTTCAATAGCCAGGGGATGTGGTACAAACTTGGGCAATGACTGTGCGTGGTCAGCACCACAAAGCCAGATTTGTACTTCATATGGAGGCTTTTACACAAAATAAAAAGCAGAGGAAGACATTTCCCTCCTTCAGCTCTTCCAGGTTTTTCGTACCCTCTTCCTTCCTGAGCTCTGCCTTCTCTGGAAGTCCCCAAACCTCCCTTTTTGATTTTGTTGTAACAAGAAAATCCCCACCACACCAGGATGCAGCTGAGGCTGATGCTTTAGAGGGAAAATGTTTTTCCCACTGCTCTGGTGTCTGTTGCATACAAGGACTTTGGGGGGAATATTGGCATCATTTTTCTAAACCACTTTGCAGTGCGGGTGAAGTTTCTCCGAGCACTCATGGCACTGCTCCTTCAAATTCCTACCACCCATTCTGAGTCTGCTGTGAACTGTCTATATCAGAATAGGGTCATTTTATTTTCTTCCCATGTGTCTGAGCTCCCTGGCTCTCTCACATTAGTTCCCTGTTTCAGGGGCAGGAATACTTTCATGGCTAGGGATGTATATGGAGATAAAACCGACAGCGTGGATTTTTTCTGCACTTTCTCACTACTCTCTTCCCAGCAGCAGGGAAACAACTACAATTAAAATAAGATGTGAATCAAAAGTCCATGATTCTTAATACCATTGTTCTCTTGTTTATTCAATCTGTGAGTTACAGCAGCCCCTGCAAGCTGCGTGGCTGGGGAATATGTAAACACAGACAAAAATTAGGAGAGAGGTCTATAAATCCGTAATGACAAGAGTAAGGAACACATCCACCTTCAGATACAAATTGTAGATGCTGAAGGACGTTACCGCTTCAGTAATCTATTAAATAACGGTACAAAGTGCTCCACCTCTCTGGGAATGTTTATCTCTTGTAGGGTTTATTCCCACAGGATCCCGTGCCCGTGTATCCAGAAACCCCAAAGCCATGTACCCATCTGGTGTTATCCAAAGCTAATTATTAATTTGGGTTGTTGTGCTTGTGGAATCATGGAGGATTTGCTCACCTCAGTGCTGGCACAGCTTTATCTTCCCACAGCCGCCAGTGAAAATACCTGACTTCTACCATTTTAAAGAACAAGTTTCCAGAACAAGTTTTGGGGGTGGGATATTTATATTTGCATACTTTTTAAAATCATATCTGGAAAGCTGTTCCCCGTGGTCTGCGTTAGGCGTTATCTCACGGCCACCCCTGGGCCCTCTGCACTGCAGTGTGCTGTGGCACGGGGTTGGGATCTCCTCCCCACCTTTGTAGCAGGGGTGGCACTGCCCATCCCGGTCACAAATCCATGGAGCGCTCCCTGAGAGCGAGGCACGCAGGGTCTTCAGGAGAATTGTTTCTGAGAGCAGTCACAAGCTGTTACTCTAACAAGCAGCACACAGACAGCTTTTCCTCCTGCTTTTCAGCAACCTCTCGTGTCAGCTGGAATTACAGTCCCACAAACCGCCCTCTCTAAGCAGCCTATTTATAACTGCATCAGAATGACTCAGGGCTCAGACCTGGAACATAAATTCACTCTTTTGCTTTGTTTCTTCTATTTTTGATTAAGGAAATGGTATCTCTCCAATGGATTTGATGTCACCTATCAAATGTTTTCTAGCAATTTATATGTTTTCAGACTTTACTCATGGTGATGTTGATCATCATTTATCATAAGCTTTCCCAATTAAGACAATACAAGCTCTTCCACTTTTATTTTCTATGGACCTCTTTCTTTCCACACTTGATTTTTACCCTCCATTTTTTTCATATTTGTTCGTGGTCTTGTTTTTTATTGTGTCAGGGAATCCATAATTCCTCATGGACTAGGTCCCTTCAGGCCACCTGTTTCCATGGAATTTAGCTGCTGCCTTTATTGCTTTGCCCAACGTAAGGTGCTGTGCCCAGCAGAAACACATGAGGAGAGTCTGCATTTCTGGAGTTAAGTTGCATTTTTCTTAAAAAGAAACAAGAAAAGATGTCAATGAGGTTTTATCAGTCTAATCCTGAGCTCCTGCACCATCTGCCTTGAGCTTCCTCTCACCATCCTCTTCCCTCTCCTTCTATTCATGTGGCCATTATTAAGATTAATATGTAAAGAGATGATTAAATTTCTCAGTGAAAAGCACCATTATTAAATCTATTTGAGTATTAATTCGTTGCCGTCAGAAAAATTTCAGTATCAGTGTGAGGGAAAAGGTGCCAGGAAATGCAATCCATGTGTTGGGGGGCAGATGAAACCAAGGTTTTCTTTGGGATTTGTTGCCTTTGCAGCACCGTGTGACATCATGCAGAGGTAAAGGCTGATGTCCACAGCCATGCTGAATAAAGCTTGGTTTAAATTATTGTACTGTGAGCCCCTCCTTATGTTCCAAAGAGGAATGTCCCGTGTAGATGATTCTGCAATAACGGTCCCGGTCGGGTTGGGTGGAATTTGGCCCCGCCTGGTCCCATGGAAGGTGTCCCTGCCCATGGCAGGGAGCTGGGACCGAGGGATCCTTAACGTCCCTTCCAACCCACACCATTCCAACAGTCGCTGACGACTCTGGGAGCATTTCCCAAGTGATATTTCCTTACTCTCAGTCTTCTCCCCTGTGTAACCGCGGCTCTGCTCTCTGCCGGAGGGCTCTGGTGCCCTCAATCCCTCACACACAACAGCACAAACTGCTGCGGGATTGGTTGGAAGCATCCCACCCCAGAAAGACACAACCACGTGGATGCATTTTCAGAATAAAATAATGTCTGAGATCTTAATGGTGGCCAGAGCACTTGAACCTCTGACAATCACCTGCAGATAACAGGAGTTGTGCTATTTCGTTTCAGTGATTTATTAAGTAGCAAAAGGCGAGCACTGGACTTCATCCTTTTATGAAGCCATCGGCAGCTCCTGCAGCTGGAATTTGAACTGAAGGATGGTTCCTGGTCATTTGTAATGGCTTGGGAGACAGGGCTGCCTAAGCTGGGCAGGGCAGGGCAGGGCAGGGCAGCAGATGAATCAGCAGCAGCAGCAGCAGCAGCTTCCCCAGGTGGAAATAGCTGTGTGTCTTTTAAATTTTTAATGGAGACGAACGCTTTGTCACTGCAGTGCATCACTCGGTGCAACGTGTGGAGAAATGCTCTGTGCTGGGGAAGGCAGCGTGAGGAGACGAAGCTCTGAGCAGGTACAGTGACAAATCCCTGGCATAAAGCCTGTCCTTGTTTGAACTGCTATTTTCTTTTCCAAAATAAAGCCAGACACATTCCCATGACGGAGGACATGGGATGGCTTTCCGTTTATTTGTTAGTGGATGTATAAATCCGAAGGAGAAAGTTAATTAGACTCCCTGTGTGCAAGGCAGTGGAGTACACTCTGATTGCTAATTATTTTAATATAGGTAAACAGCTATTGACAGTACAAGTAATTTTCCCCCATCTACAGTTAAGAGGCTGCCAGGTATCAGTCTAACAGCTCCGAGCGAACCTGAGGCAATTTAAATTATGGGTTTTAATCAATATGTAAATTGTTATTGTAGAAGCCATCCATGATAGTTTGTTGCAGCTGCCCCACCATTGCTCAGTGCTGGCAGCTGCTGGCTCAGCTCGGGCTGGGAGCTGCTGTTCCTCCCCCTGACGGCCCCGGTTTGGGAGCCGACACTTCCTTGCTTCTCGTTCTCAACTCAGAGGGTCTCTTCCTCAATGCAGCTGCTCAGGCCAACACAGCTGAGAGGTGCAAACCCCGTCCCTGCTGCTCCCCAGGCTCAGCCATCCCTGTGTGCGGCTTTGGGGAGACCGATGGCCAAAAGCGCCCAAACATTTTTGTTTGCCTTGGGCATTGCCACCCAGAGGTAGCTGTGCCTCAGAGCTTTTGAAAAGTCTCTCAGCTCGTCTCTCGCAGCAGCCAACTCCCCTTGTATCGACCTCTAACTTTCAATTTACTTGTTACCTTAGCAATAATAACAAAAATTAATAACCCCTCCAAACTTATTATCTTGTAATTTTCTATACTACAGCCTTTAAGGCATAATCCAATTTAAAACTATCCAGTTCTCAGTGTTTTGTACTTAATACTTGAGATGTAGCAAATGATGTCTCATTTGTTCTTGCAGTTCTGTCAAAAAGCTGTGCAATAGCTTCAATTTTAGTGAGCTTGTTTCTCTTGCAATTTAATTACCATGTTGTACACTTTCCTCTGGTGAAATTAGATTTAACACTGATTTGGTGAGTGATAACTGAGATTCTCTTCTTTTTTATTTAGTTGTAAACATTCCTTGGGATCCATTTTTGATACCCTCTGATACACTCAGAAGTGGAAAACAGAGAGGTACTCCAATGTCGCTCCTTCCAGCTGGTCTCAAAAACATATTTCTCTAAACCATGACCAAAAATTTATGGTTTGGATCAACTTTGGACTAAGGAAGGCCAAAAAAATATGGTCTGCTTGCAGCCATTAATATTTTCCCTCCTGCTAGAGACCTACAGCAACTGGCACAAAGTAATTGGTCATATTTTTCAGACTCAGCTGTGTCCAAACTGCTCAGAAAAGTAAGGGATAAATACAAAACCACTTCAGAAGAGGGTAAGAGGCAGAGAAATTAGCAAAGCATTCGTCTGAGAAGAAATACTGAACCAGAAGCCCAGAGGACAGGGAGAAGCCTCTGCATCGGCCTGGAAGCTCCTGTTTCAGTGTGGAGGGTTGTTCTGGGGCAGTGAGGAGCAGCAGGGGGAAATTGGGGGAATTAAGGTGCTGGCACCCGCCACTGGCCCTGGACACGGCAAAGTGGCTGCTCAAGGCTCTGCACAAGGGGCCACCTTGGCTGTGCTCAGCACTGGAGGGGATTCACGGCACAGCCTGGGAGGTTTCAGGATCCCTGCAGTGACCACTGCCTCTCTTCCAGCGCTGAATCTGCTCCGTTGCTGCACTCATTCCCCAGCCCCTGCCTGTCTCAGCCCCTGCCTGTCTCAGCCCCTGGCCGCTGTTTGTGCTGGGTTCCCTCGTTTCCCTCATGGGCAGCACGGGGGTCGCTCGCTGCCGCCTCCAGGAGCCACCGCAGGAGCTGCTGCTGACTCCCTGCAGGGTTGGCCTGCAGTCCCCACCTTTTCCCTTCCATTTGAACACGGATCTGGCTGTGTTCCTGAGCATTCAGCACATCTTCTGGCCTTTGTGGGGAAAAATGACTTGAAACCGTCAAAAAGAGCCTCCTTAAAATAAATTTTCCATAATGTCGTGCTCTTGTGGCCCCCTGTTCTTCTGCAACCTTGAAACTGCATGAAATTCATCATAAACACAGACATTGGCTCTTCTTTACCTCTAAAGCACCCAGAATGCTCTGGGCAGGAAAAAAATAAGTAAGAATAATGTGAAAAGTTGCAGCTCTTTGGCTTAGTTTCGAGAGGCCGATTCCGTCGGGATGTGCGGGCAGTTATTTTTATGCATTCATTGCTCATTGACCAGGATAATCAAATCGAATATTCCATTTGCTTCCTGCTGTTTAAGTGCCTAATTCAGAGCTAATTGAAGTCAATGGGCAGATATTCACAGACTTTAATGGACCAGCCATAATCTTATGTCTACCCTTGTTGTGTAAGTTATTTTATTTATCCTAATTATTTTCATCTTCCCATGCATGCATGGACAATTATTTATTTTACGTGCATAATCATCATCTGTAAGTGGAAGTGTTTTAAAGCAGTTATTAAAAGGCATTTCAAGGCCCATATTTGCACAGACCTGTGGCTATGATAATGGCACACTGAGAGATTTTAACACAGAATTACTTTGGTATCCACTGTAACAGTTATCACTATAAAAATGTATTTAAATTACAAGGTTTTTTGTTACTGCAGCTCCATGGGCAGAACTTGAGCCACTAATGTGATTATACTAACAACCTATACATATTTATGCCCTCGTGGCTCAACTCTTCAGCTGCTGGGAGCAGAACGTACCCTGAACAAGAGCCAAAGTATGAGATCCCTGGGAAAAAATGCTTCAGAATAGCTCATTAGTGTTTCCCAGGACAAACAAACAAAACCGAAAATAGAGCAACAGAAAGAAAACCACACCAACAAAAAAACCCCACAATGAAAAACAAATGAACAAAACAAAGCAAAAAAAAAAAA
>VZRN01006820.1:173946-213791 GCA_013397935.1 Dasyornis broadbenti | reverse complement strand
AAAAAAAAAACAAAAAAACACAATTACAATTCTTTAGCGATTCCAAATTAGCTTTCCATAGACAATTTCCTCAGTTATATAATTCATGACTGAACTCTCTTGAAAACTTTTCACTTCAAAAAATCTGATGTCTTCTGAACGAGGCTTTTGAACTGCCAATATGGCAAATAATCCCTGTGCATTTTCCATGCGGGAGAGGGAATCGTGGGCTTTGTTCTCCTCCTGAACCAGCAGAAGTTTTGCCCTGGACTTCAATGGAAGGAAGATGAGATTTAAAGAGGAACAGTATCAAAGTGGACACCACACAATGCACAGATGAGCTAGAAAGGGATTCTGTGCTGTAGAGCACAAGATCTAGGCCAGGCTTGGGGAGTGATTTCCAATTCCGTTTCATATCCCAGCATCTCCTACTCTCCGCTCCTGCATAACGAGTTGATGAAGCTGAAGTTGCCTCCATCACTTTGTGAGCTGACATTCCTCCTAAGATGTATTATGTATACAAATGATGATGACTTTTGTTCTGAGAAAATCTCATCAAAAGGAAGTCCTTTTCAAATGAAGTAGTTAGTGATGCTATTTGATGTAGGAGACAACACAATCCTGCTTTGGTGGAGCCATTGCCATGTCTTTAACACCTAAAGCCTTTTATACACCGGGGTTTGGAAAAATTTGGTTTTTAAAGCTTGTGAAGTTGTTAAACTTCATTTTTGAAGGCTCCTCAACAAGTTAACAGGGTTTTTATCAAGTGAAGTACTTGATGAATCTGGCTGTGACTGAAGATATCAACTGGCAGAGGCTTTGCAGAGTGAACGGGCCTGAAATCCGCCAGGAAAGACAAGAACTTCTGTGGGAGCTTCATGGACAAACCACTCACCACCTGGGACCTGAGCAGCCAATCTTTTTGGGTGGGGAAATCTCATTTTTCCCTTACTCCCACCAATCCCCCAAAGTTCTGTGCATCCCCTGCATCCCGAAGAGGTCAGAGTTTTACTCTGCATCATGGCTCGGAATTTGAGTGTCTTAATCCAAACCCGTCCCAGAGGATTGTGTAGACCGAGGAACTGGTGGATACTGGGGACAGAAGTGGAATAGTTTTTCTTGTTGGGCTTCAAGTACACAAAACCTGCTTGTGTAGGGTGTTCGGGCAAGGGCAAACCGAACAATTTAATAATGAACTGTGTTTATTGAATTAGTTTGTTCAGCAGTTTCCGAAGGGCTCATGCTACAACTTCTCGTGAAGCTCTCAGCCCTCCTGGAACTGCTGCTTCACTTAAGCCGATAAAGCTGTCACCTTTTGGGTGTTTTATTCAGCTCCATTTCTGCAGGGGAAGTCAAACACTCAATCCCAGCTGCCCTTGGAGCACAGAATTTACACGCCCTGTTGCTTTGTGATGGCTGTGTTGTCAAAATAAATGACTCCAGCATTGTGAGTGTATTCCAACACCAGAATAAATACATTGCGTGTGGTTAATGTCACAGCAATCCAAATTCTTCACAGGAAATACGGGGGAGAAGCTTTGTGAGGACGGGTGGCTTTTTCCTGCTTAGGCAGGACATGGAATCCCAGAATGGTTTAGTTAGGAAGGGACCTTAAAACCGATCCCATTCCCACCCCTGCCATGCCAGGGACACCTCCCACTGTCCCAGGCTGCTCCCAGCCCTGTCCAGCCTGGCCTTGGGCACTGCCAGGGATCCAGGGGCAGCCCCAGCTGCTCTGGGCACCCTTAGATGTCTCTGGTCAGGAAAAACACTTTACCATTTCTTTGTTCCTGCTTGGCGACCGCAGACACCTGAACTCCAAACAGACACAGACTTCATTTTCCACTTAGATTATTTAAAGTAAAAAACCCAGACTCACGTGTAGAGGGAGCAGCAGGTGAGTGACATCTCCCAAAAGATCTCCCTCAGCCACAGAAGAATTCAGCCGATCCCAGCCTCCACCTTCTGACCTTGCCAGAGTTCCTGCAACACGTGGGAAGAACAAGGAAACCAGAACTTCACAAGGCCGCGGCTTGCTTCAGGTGTGTCTTGCAAATACACCCCAGATCTTCTTCTGACTTTTAAGAAGCTCTGTGAACAGTCTTTTCTCTAAAGCCATCAGTTATTAAAAGGTCAAGAAAATGTAGCAGTCCTAGAGCAAGAGATCAATTAGGAATACGTGCTGGTGAGCTGATTAAGTTCTAAAAGCTCTTCATGCTAAAATAATATCTTTGAGATAATGTATGCTACAGCACCCACCAACCTGCTTTAAATCTGTAGTGCTTCTGTGAACTTTTGAAAAGGTTCTTCAAGAAAAGAAAACAGTTAAACTCTTTGAATTGAAATAAATTAAAAATCTAATGAAGACATTAAACTGGAAGCCACACAGTTTCTTTTGCCAGCTGCCATCAGTATTTTCTGTGCAGAAGTTATGCCAACACCAGGATATTGCACTCCTGAATGCTTTAATTTCTTCTCAGATGCTCTCAGGAGTTCCTGCCGACCATTAAGACCTCAGTTTATCGAGGTTATTTGATTGATCGATCCCCTCAAGAGACGTTCCCATTTTTGAGAAACTGGGTATCTATGCCGTTAGGCAAAAAACCCCACAACAAACCCAAACCAAACCAATAAAAGTCGCACCCAAACCCAAAATGCAGTCTGAGTCTGTATTGCTCTTCTCAGATAAAGCCATGAGCTTTACCCAGGGGCTGGATTTCAGCCTTTTTGAGAAAAGAATTCCCAGGAGTAACAACAGGTTTTGTATCTGGGTATCTGGACCCTAATCCTGCTCTGGAGCCTAATCCTTCTCTTTAATTACAGATGTTGTGTAGGAAAAGTGCCAGGAGAAACAAACACAGGACAGCAAAGACTTTGATGCAAAAAACTCCAAATCTAATTTTTCCTTCAGTTGCTACACGACTCCGTAATATTTTCTTGTTTCTCTCTAAAACCTTTTTGTGCATTCCCAGCTGAGAATAAAGATAGAGGAAATCAATGCAAAAGCAGAGTTTCTGGTGGTATTTAATGGGGTAAACAATCTATTCTAAACTCTCCTTAACAGGCAGCTCCTCTGAGATGTACTTGGCAGATGCTTCTCCATCCTGATAAAATAGATCCCATTATCTTCTTTTCATGTGGTAGTCACGCTCCTCAAAGATTCGTATCTCTCCTCATTTGGAAATTCTTTATTCTGCAGGGAAATGGTTTTTCTCAAAGAAGCAGGTACAGAAGAGGAGCTCTGAGAAAAGGCTTAGGGAATGACTCAAAGGGAATGAATACCTTCAAGACCTGAGGGAAGTTTTGTGTCAGCTTCTCCAAGCCAGAAGCTGAGGATCTCATGCAAAGCTTTATTAAAAGTCCACATTATTTGTAATTATTCTATTTCTTTGTTAGGACAAAAGTGCTGCTGCATGTCAGTGAGATGGGAGATCTGAGTCAACTGTGTAAGAAATGTTATGAGAGGACTGAATTAAAGAATTTTTAAAGAAGAAATTATGTTGCAAGCTGAGCAGCTGGGATCAAACTGAAATATCAGTGGAAAGTGTAGGTGAAGCTTGTTTTCAGTGGCACATCCACGGAAAGGAGTTGTTCTGTCTGCCAGTGCTTTCTTGCAGGGTATTTTCTACTCATCTTTATTTTAGATCTCCGAACATATTGATGATAAAAATTACAACTGAAGTGCTTGTAGATAAAATAGCAGCTCCTTGCCAGTTCTCTAGGCTGAGATTTACGTAATTCCCATGATCTGCTTCTACGTTTCCAACTCAGCTCTGACTCCAGGCAGTTCCTGAGCAATTCCCCAATCCCGTGGCTTTCAGAGGAACCTCATGTCCAAGGTTAAGCCCCTGTTTCTGTGACTTTTTGAGAACTGGGATGTTTTCCAGAGCCGTTTGCCACGGTATTTGGAATTAGGCATCTGCATCAAGTTACCCACTGGTTGTAACTCTTGCAAATGTGCAAATGCAGTCCCAGCTGATGCAAAATGGATTATGGATGCCTATCTTGGATAGCTAATACTGAAAACTTGTCCTTGGGGAGCTCAGACAAGCATAAACTCATATTAATAACCTTCTATCATCTTTCAGAGATGAAAACTTGAAGAGCATTCCCAGGTAAAAAAAAAAAAAAAAAAGACCTGAAGCATTCAAGAAACACTTTAAAACCAAGATTAGGAATGACAGGTTATTCTCACAATCGTCTGTCGGCTCTCTGGAGGATATTCAGCTTTCTGCTTTTCATATCCATGAAAGCTCAAGGACTGTAAATGCAAGGCTGAGAACAAGGCTTCCATCCCTGGGCTGTGTACATCAGGAGTAACTCCAGTTTACGAACCTCTTAAAAAAACCAAAAAACAAAGTGGGGGCCGGATTTTCAGTTTAACTCTAGAATAAAAATAAAGGCTGTTGTTCAGGAGAACTCATATCCAATCCAAATATCCATACAAACCTTGGGTTCCCCTGGGATGCTCCATATTTCAGGAGTTTAACTCAGAATCTCGGTGCATTATTGGTTGCCAAAATACGAAACTCCATCCCTCGCTGTTTGTTCAGGCTCCCAAACTCTGTGTCAGAGCAGCTGTGTCTCTTCAGAAGTTCATCAAGCTGTGCAAATTATGAAGATTTTCGTATTTTAATCTTAAGCCCTTCATTTCAGAAAATGGAACAGAGTTGTTTCCTACGTGCAAAACTTCAGAAACAATTACCTTTCAGGAGTGGACCCCGCTTCAGACTGAGGCTGTCAGAATTGCCTGCGCAGCCTCTTGCTGTAATAGATGCGATATTCACACCCTGATTTCCATAAAAATAGGTTTTACAGAGTAACTGTTCTGGGATTTATTAGATTTTCCTGCAAAGCATTATAATTATCTCATACATCAACCATAACTAGTGCTTGTTATAAATGCCAGTAGCAATCATTCCCTGATTTTGTTGATGTTCTAAGAATATTAGTGTTAGACTTCAGTTTATTGGGAGAAAAAATTGGTTCATATGATTACAAACTGTGCATTCACTTCATTGTATTTAAATTAATGATAAACTTCAAACCTTTCATCATTTTAAGTTTCATTGACGCAAAGAAGTACCGCACATATTAACTGTATTAATTAAAGAGCTCAGGGCTTTTTTAACACTCATTATTTCAGAAATGTTTGGGCAGAACAATGTTGAGTTTGGGGAAAAATACAAAACAAAAATATTCAAATTTTCCCAGGTATATGCAGACTGACAAGGAAAAGTGCACACCAATTATTCTAAGCAAGAGTTTGGGCTAAATACCCTCCTTGTGTCCCTCTGAATCTGAATTATCCTATGATCTGTTTAATGCTCAGTCTCTGACGGATTATACAAAAATCCAGTGCAGTAAATATCCTCTTGCTTAAAAATGAGGTGGATGCAGGTGCAGAGCCCAGGAGTTCACAGCTGAATATTTAAAACCCAAGCAGGAGAAACAGCTACTGTCTGTAAAAATGGATGAGTTGCTTCCTCCCAGAAACATCCTGAAATTTCAAATTATTTTTTCTGTTTGGCAGAGATCTTAGCTTTGTTTCTTCCTTTGTAGATGATTTCTATGAGTTTCTCATAACTGGTGCTACTGGTCGGGCTTCACAAGTGTGAGCACCACTTCAAGGCTGAAATTTTGGATTTGTCATTAAATCTGTTTCACTAAAGGCAATGTTTACAGAAAAGTTACTCACTATTTATTTTTTTTTTAATTATATTCTTTTATTTTGGTCAAAATAGAAACATTTCATGCAATGGTTTGGGTTGGAAGGATCCAACCCAAGATTAAAGATTATAATATGTAATAATTAAAGATTATTTATTTCCAAACTACTTGCCCTTTGGGGTTGGCACATTCGCAAACATTCTCTCTCTGATGAAAAAGTGCTTAAAAGTACTAGAAAAAGAAAATAAAGAACAATTCAAGTACCTGGTCCAAACCCAGCATCTCATTTAGCTCAGTTTTCGAGCTCTGCTCTGAGTATTGGGTCTCTCACTGAGATCTTTGCTCTGCTGGCCTGTGCTGCCCATTCGCAGAGAGGTGTTGGGCACGTAGAGAGACACAGAAGGGAAAATCTCTCCACGGTGGCAGTGATCCAACATTGGAATGGGTTGCACAAAGAAAGCCTTGATGTCCCTGATGCAGGACTGAGTTTTTCCCTGCTTGAAGCAGAAAGTTGAATTATCAGATTTTCAGAAGTTCATTTCTGCTTTTTTTTTCCTTTTTTCCTCTCGTTTGTTTAACCTTGATTGTAGGCTGTGTTTGAAATACCTCCAGGTCAGTAAAGAATGAAAAGAAATTTCAAATTTAGTCAAATAACCAATTTTGCTATTCATCCTAGTGGATCTGGGTGACCCCAAACCTTTGGGTGACTGAGCGTTCATCAGGTGCATTTCTTAGGTTCCCTCCCCCGAATTCTCACAACTGAGATCTTCTCCTATCAAGAGATAAACAAGGCTTTTTTCCAGGAGGAAACAGGGATGGTAATCTGGGAGAGAAACACGGTCAGAAGCTGGGATTCACAACATTAGCACTTCCATTAAGCACAGAGCAGAAGCAAAACAGGGTGGAGAGGAGAAGAGGCCATAACCTGGTTTGTGCTTCCACAAAGCAATTTATAAATACTACATTTCTCAGAGAAAGGAGTGCAGAGTTTTCGAAGTCTCAGAGGTAATTAGCCAGACAGGTTTTGGCACTTGATTGATTGCTCTTTGGAAAACATTAAAGCCCCCAGAGCTGCAACAAAGTTAAAAGCTTAGGTCTAGACATGAGGTCATCATTCTTCATTATCACTTTATGTGGAGAAATAAAAAAGCGATGCACTTGTGATTGAAACCGAAGCACTTATTGATATAACTCTGCACCATAAACCTCCCTTTCCCCTCTCCCTGCCACGTAACAAATTATCCTATTTACCAGACAGCTCTTCCAGGTGCCTCCTAACAGGTTCCTCACTGCAGCCTGAAGCCCAGCAAATTGAGCAGATACAGAAGGTGAGTTTAATACACACTTGTTTGCCGAAGCAGAGCTGACGGATTGTTATAAATTGTGCACTTCCACAGTGTCCAAACAGTCGTGGATTATGAGAGGGAGAGGTGGGAGCCTGACATATGATTATTTATGTTCCCCAGCGCTGAGATCTCACAAAAAACCACAATTTCTGCAAGGAAGCCTTCCAAGGCTACCAAACCCTTGGAGAAAGTACCAGCAGTGATTCATGGGGTGACCTCCAATTCAGCACCCATGGCCCTGGTGGGCATTAGGGGCTTCAGCCACATGAAAAGCTCCCCACTGCATTTCAGATGGGTGAAATATCTACCTGTCAGTCATTTTTCACTGAGTTATTGCACAGATCTCCCAGGACAGCACAAATGAGTGTAAATACTCCCGGTGACCAGGAGTTCAGGCTTCGAGCAACCTGGGATAATGGAAGGTGTCCCTGTCCATGGCAGGAGGGGGAGTGAGATGAGCTCTAAGGTTCCTTCCAACCCAAACCATTCTGGGATTCTGAAACCATTTGGTGAATGACACAAAATTCATTCCTAGGTGAACTTTCTGATTGTTTTGTCTCAGATTCTCTCAGCGCCAAGCCCATGTGGTTTTACTGCTGCTTTCTCCCACACTCACAGAAGCTATGGATGTGCCAAAGAGAGCCAGCAACAGGTTAATGATGAGCACCCTGATACGCCTCCCAGCAGCACAAAACTCATCCTTCTCACTTTTAAAACATTCCAGCTCCTAAATCAAACCCTGCTGTTGTACAAAACCCCAGCACACAGCACTGGCTCTCTGCAAGATGGCACAAAGACACCATTTCAGTTCTATTTCCCTGCTCTGAGGAATCTGCAGCCGTGGGTTTGTGCATGATTAGTCTATTAAAAAATGCAGCATTTTGCCCTAATAGAGAATTCATTTGTTCTCAATAGTGTCAGTTGTTTCTTCACTGAATTCCCTACTAAACCCCCCCTTCAAACTGACCACAATAACAAAAAAAAATATAAAAAATACAACAAACAACCAGAAACCCCCACACATTCAGACATGATAAACTGACTAGAAGTTCTTATGAAATATGTATCAGTTAAAATTTTTCCTTCTACAGGAATCTTGGAAGACTCAGGAGTGGAAAAGCAGGACTGGCCCAGTTCCTCGGGAAGGCAGATATACAGCAGGTTTGGTGGAGAGAGGAAGTAGTCAGCTTTTATTACATGGAAAGGGGGGGGGAAAGCACCAAGGACTAAAGCAGAGAAAAATCTATAGTTGTGCTTTCTGTGAAAAATTCGAATGACTGTTCTACTTTTAAATGTACTCACTACACCTATCAAAAGAAAATTAAGAATAAAAGTTACCTGAAGATCTTGGGACTAGAAGCATTTAATTTCACAGCCAAGCCAGACTGATACTAATTCATATAAATCACAGCAGAGCTTAGCAGAGAAGCCATTTCCAGGGATTGCCAAGATATGTCTCTTTCAAACTTTTGAAAACACTATTTCACTCCTCACATAAAAGTGACTGGGGAACCTGACTGAAAGTCCACTGGTTCCTTTGGTTGACTAAACCCCATTAATATATGGGGCCATTTACTTTGGTGAAAGGCGCATTCTGGG
The DNA here is from genome assembly GCA_013397935.1 of Dasyornis broadbenti. NCBI lineage: Eukaryota > Metazoa > Chordata > Aves > Passeriformes > Dasyornithidae > Dasyornis > Dasyornis broadbenti. The sequence goes on along the minus strand of VZRN01006820.1, from coordinate 205,197 downwards.
CTTTGGACAGGAGGCTGATGGCTCCGTGGCTCTTCATATTTCACTTTATCACCTATTTCGTGCAAGTGGCAACAGCTGAGTGCCTGAGATTTGTTTCTTGATAATATCCACGATGAACAATTTCAGCTGCTCCCTGGATTTTCTTTGCTGCAGCCATCACAATAAACTGTACTTGCAGCTCCCATAATATCACCTTTTTATTTTTTTGGCCACCTTTCCCTCCAATGGCTTGCAATACGTTTAGCTCATCTCATAGTATTAATAACACTTCTACCTTAATGTTAGCCTGCTTGTCAAATCGGAGAAGAAAAATAACTACATGGGGTTTAGGTTGATTAAAGATAGTAAAGCTCCAAGTTACAAAGATGTGGGATCAATACTTTGTGTGAAATCTGTGCTCTGTTAAATCCTGCTTCCAGCAAGGCTTTAAAAAGTCCATCTAAAGCCTGGCCCAGCGCAGGCTCTGCCCAGGTAGCTTTTGTCTCTAAATTTTAACACAAATTGGACAAGACACGTCCAACGCCTTGCACATATTTTAGCGTCTGCCTGGAGCCTGCATATGATTTATTACAGGGAAGACAAGCCTTTCCCTCATCCTAAAAAGGGTGAGAGTCTCTTAGTGAGTGTCTGCAAGGAAATGCTCCAGATCTATTCAGAGGCATATGTAAATTTGTATTTATTAACAGGAACCTCAGATCTAGGGAAAACAGGCAAGAAGCATCAGCCAGTTGAGTTGTTTCAAGAGAAAAGGAAAAGCTGGAGCGTGATAACCCTATGGCCACTGTACTTTTTTTTTCACCTTTTTTTTAATACCTCCTCCACTTGTAAAAGGATCCTTCAACTTCAATCCCTCCAACTCAATCACAGCGTTCCTCCCCGAGATTTCTCCGAGAGTTACACACGACTGGGGAGAGGAGGGAGCCTCAGCCGCCCGGGGCAGCTTCTGCTCAGGCTGTGTCCCGCTGCAGCGGCGGCGGCTGCCCATGCTTGGGCAGGGCTGCAACAGAACATGAGAACGTGAGGACCAAACTCACTGAGAGCTTCCCAGGGCACTGAAGCCGACTCTTCCTGGGCTCCAGCTTGGCTTAAACCCAGCCCGTGCTCCTCACGCAGATGAGCTGACTGCTCTCCCTCGCTGTGACGATGCACAGTCGCTCATCTGCCCGGCCCCTGTCCCTCATGGGGCACTTTGCCCCTGCTGGGGCAGAAGCTGAGGAGACAACACACATCAGCGAATCTGCGGCGCTGGTAAGTGATGCAAGCTCTTAGAACTGCCCTCTGAAAGGTTTCTGAGTGTCCCCAGGAATCTGGGAGGTGCAGAAGCACAAGATTGCTCTTCCAAGGTCACAGGGAGAGGATTTAAAAGGCCTTCAGCATCTCCCAGAGACGTTGATGCACAGGATTTTCAATTGATGAGACGGGCACCTCATTGTATCACGAGGGGACGGCTCTGAAGGGGGGACAAGGCAGGGCTGACTGCAAGGGTGGTCAGAGGGTCACATCTCATTGACTGCGAGAGGGACAGGCAGTCCTTCTCAAATGATGATGCGATTGGTTGTGAAACACTTTGAAGACACAGATACTTACCCAGGGTTGTTATGGCACAGCCCAAGAGCTCCAGCAGGACTTCACTGGGATTTTATTCAATGCTATGGAAATGTCCCTACAGTGTAAGGCAAAGGGGCTACTAATATTATTATTATTATTATTATTATTATTATTATTATTATTATTATTGTTTTGGTTAATCATGACGTAAATATCCTGAGTTCAAAGCATGAGTGACCTTGGTTATTCTACTCCAATTCAACTTCCTCAGCTCTAAGAGAAGCATAGAAGATAAAGTACTAAAAAAAAGGAGGGAAAAAAGTCTTAACTCTTCTGGCAAACTGGTAAAACTGAGGTTTGCCAGGGAGAGGAAGGAAAACAATAAAAATGTCTTTTAATTGGGAATGCAAAAAAGAATGAAAGAAAAAATACCAAGGCAAACACGTATTGATGTTTGGAGAACAAATCAAACATTTTTGTGGAAGGAATATACATTTTTGCGGAAAGAAAAAACATGATTTCCAGTAAAAGCTGTCTTGCCTTGGCTCAGGTGGTAACACTGTCTGGAGCTCGTAACGACCGTAAAGTAAGGGAGTTTACAAAACCTTTAACTACAGGACTCATTCAATTTAATGTTCTTATCTCCTTCTCTTATTTCTTTGCTCCCAATAGATGGTTGGGAAAGCAGTCAGGGTGGTTTCACTGTACAACCACCATTTCTTAAAGATGCAGCATTTAATAAAACCCTGGTTGCTTTGTGTGTCCTGGCCATGGGAAAAAAGGAAAGAAATGCCAGCTTTGAGCCAGAGGATCCTGGTTCAGATACACAAAGCAGTCTGGAGCAGCTCCCTACTGTTCAAAAATGCAGGTCCATTTTCAAAATTTAACAATCAAACATTGAGGTTTTGTTTCAAATTAATTTTCTAATGTAATTTAAGTGCAATTAATTTATTTTATTTTTTAAATTTAAGTAATTCTCACTTCATTTCACATAATTTTACTATTATGTATTTCATATTATTCCTGGTCTTTCTTTCTTACTCACTCAAAATAACTTTTTCCTTAAAAAAGCGCACAAGAATCCAGTGAATCACATGGATAAATTACTCAGATAAAAACCAACTGCTCTTCACATGTGAAACAACCTATTTCCAACATGCTCAATTTGAGCTGGAAACCCGTTGAAATCTGACTGAAAACAGCTGTCAGTTCGAAACATCTGAAACAATTCATTCAAAGCTTAATTTTATTTAACAATATTATGACCTAAAAGAGCTATTATTCCTAATTGTTTTATAATTTAACTATTCCACCCTGCTTGTGCTTGGTTCTGTTAGCACAAAACCTGAAGTGAGATTATAATTGATTGAATTTTAAATGTCAACTGTCTTTATGAAGCAAACATCTCCTAAATAAGAACAAATATTAATGAGAAATTCCATCCAAAAGGGACAGTTTAGGGGGTGTTATTTATTTAGATTTAGAATAGCGAGTCTAAGAGGAGCTCCATACTTAGGAGACATTAAGGGAAGGATGTGGATGGAGCCAGTGGGAGCCGTGGGCAGGGACATCTCCCGCTGTCCCAGGGCGCTCCCAGCCCCGTCCAGCCCAGCCTTGGACACGATCTTTCCAAGGATTTAAGGACTGAGTCTCCAAGGGCAAGGGGATGACCAGGGAAATAAGGCACTGGCCAGAAGAACACCAAGGATTTCAAGAAGTTTTCTTCCCTCTCCCATGTGCACCAAAGTCACAGATGCACTAAATCTGTTATAATGATTTATTGTGTTACTGCTCTTTGGACTGAGGAATAAACTCTTTAACCGCTCCGGTAAAAACATTGTCTCGCGTCCCAAAATAAATCACCAAGGATTGGACGGGGCTTGGAGCAACCTGGTCCAGTGGAAGGTGTCCCTGCCCATGGCAGGGGTGGAACGAGATGTTCTTCAAGATCCCTTCCATCTTAAACCATTCTGTGATGCTGTGAATTAATAGTTCTGAAACAGAGCAAACAAAACAACCCCCCACAAACCCACCAGTATGAGACAATAACACGGTAATATCCCAGAGCAGCTCAAGTGAAAATCTGTAAACATTTAGACATCCCCTATCAAAGACTTTTTGCCTGTAAGAAATACTTCAAAGGAAATTGTGGAGTTATATGCATAATGTGAATGTATTTATTTATTTCACAGTAATAAAAGTGTGATTCGAGCGGAAAACAAATGCAAGAGGGGATTTTAGAAAGTATCTACAAGGTAATTTTAAAACTATTTTGCCTCAAGCATTAAGAATTAAGAAGGCTGAAAAAAGCAGGGGTTTGTTGGTTTTATCATCCTCTTCCTTTCCAAAGGGCTGTAAAAAATGAGTGCTATTGAAGAATATTGAATTTCTAGCACAGAACAGCATAATCTATCATGCACCAGAATGTTATTGCGTTTTCCAGGATAATTATAAACTTGAAACCAGGAATGCATTGCGATATCTGAGCCAAGTGGAGCCACTGCCTGATCCCACCAGTGGGATGTCTTTAAAAATTACAAGTCTGAATTTAAAAATTATCGTAGCTTGCCTAGAAGGTGACTTCCAATATGATTGGAAGATTTAGAGCCCTTCACCTTTCACTGATGGGAAGATTTTGTCCTTAGATTTTTTTTCCCTCCAACTCTTGCACTTCAGATTTTTGGAATGATGTCAATGGGAGAAGAAACAAAGGGAAAAGAGGCTGATCTCAAAAAACATGGAAAGTTAAAAATGAAAATATAAGAAGAGTTTGGACATCAGTTTGATTTTAAATTAAGGTATTTTAGAGGATTTGAGATTCCTTTTTCTAAGTGCCTGAGGGCAGCAAAAAAGTTTTTAGCACATTTGTTGCAGAATACAACAGCAACTGAGTCAAAAGCATAATTTATTTTAAACCAGGGACTGTATGTTATTTGTTAACCTGCATAACTCACTGGTTGGCCTCTGCATCAACCAACGCTTGTTGTTGACACCCATTAACTATTTAAGAAACATTTTTAAATAATATGAGGTGAAAATATTAATAGAAAATAATCTGAAGTGCCATAAATAGTGCATGTTTTTTGGAGCTGACAGACTGAATCATCTCTGATGCACACCAAGCACTTATCAAAAGCCCTAAAATTATCTTCCACTTCCCTGACTTGAAATCTTCCAAAACAGGACAGAATTCACACCAAAAATGGAACTTTTCTTTTAGATTCCTGATTGACACAAAGCTGCTTTCAGACCTTCACTGGGTATGAAAAGAATGCTGGGAAATGGTGCGAATCGTGGAGGAGGAGAGAAAACACAGGGCAGTGCAGAAAATCTCACCTATTTGAACTGATCTTCAGCTCCCTCTTGAATTTCTGGTGATTCTTTCGAGCACATAACTCTCCTTCAGCAAGGCGGGTGTTGTTCCTTAGCCCCTTCAATTTAAGGCAATTACTGCCACACCACCACAGGAAGGGCTTTTATCACAGTCCTGTCCGGCTGCTACATGAACCTTCCCTCTCAGAACTCTCCCTGGCACCACAGCATCCTTTTCATTCCCCTCTGGCGGTCATAGATCACTGGAAAACCCCAGGGACTTTCCAAGGACCCTGTGAAAGCGTGCAGGTGCCTCGTGCCCGGCCACCTCCAGTGTCTGAGCACCATTAATTCCTGGTGGTTCTCCCCCAGTGCACACAATAGCCTGAGTAAAACCACTGCCAGGCTTTGGGACTGTGTCTGATCCCTCTTCTCTCCTCGTGAGGAATGCACTCCAAAATCACTGTGGCATTTCCCCCTAATAGCCTCGCATTTCACTTATATTTAATTTGTTACCTGCTGTCTCTCTCGCAATCTTTTCTGCATTGCTGCCCTCCGTCCTGCTCTCCTGTATTTTATTTCTGCTTGTTATTCTTTTTTCCCCTGCCCCTTGAGAGAAATGCCTTGCATTTATCCACTTTCAGACACAAACCCCTGGATTTAATCCAGGGTTCTGAACTCTCCGGATTTTTCTGCGCACCCTCCCTTCCCCTGCCCTTTGCCAGCAATTTGCTGTGTAGCTTCTCCGGGACAAAACTTGTTTGGTTTTCCTTTAGTTCAAGTTCTCAACCATTAATTTCACTGATTGGAAGGAAGGGTGGGAAAGCAATGAATCTGAGTGAGAATCAGATAAACTTCCTATTGATTTTGCTTTTTTTCAGGAAGTCTTTGCTCTCCGGTCAGCAAGGGCAGTGGCAAACAGGATGAGAAGTAGGGGTTGGTGAAGGATTTCTGATGGCAGCAGTGCCAGGAGGAACAAGATATTTCCCAGACCATTTTCATTCTCTAGCAGCTCATGAAGGGAGAGGAAAAATCAAAATGTAAAAATGGGTTTTTATGGAAATTTGCAAGTAGCTGATTCTATCTGCTCTCTTACACAGCTGGAAAATAAACCTCATTTCCCATCTATGGATTGTATGGAAACAGACTTTTAGAAGCCACTCTGAAAAGGGTTCTAATACTGATAAGCAAAAAAGGTGGGAGAAGAAAGGTGCTCACTTTATCGCCCTCATTTTAGTATTCATCCTCTCAATGATAATCTCAACAAGACCCTTTCTGTTTAGGTATTAACTCTCTTTCCAATGGGATACAAGCAAACAAAGCAACAAACAAGGAATAAAGATTCCTTGGGGATATTGGTAAAATTTATAAACAATATGGAAATAAAAAACTCACAAAATCTGATTTTTTTGCTGCATGTCTGGGACATTTCACTGGCAAATCAAGTAGAAATGAGCACTCTTGGCAGTGCACAAATGTTCCTTCACAGCCTCACTCAATGGTTTCAATGTACTTTACTTATTTTTTAGTTATTGCTTGGGCAATAATGATTTATTTTATTTACTTATTTTCTTCTTAATTCAATGGTATTGTCTTTCCTTCAGTGACGTATTTCCTATTTTAGAGATGCAGAAAATAAGCCTGTGAAAGAGTCGTCTCTTATGGAAAAGTCTTTGCCTCTCAGGAAGTACCTGAGTCTTTGACTCTCTGTCTACTTAGTTTTGTTTCCAAATCAGGGGTTTTCCTCCCTTTTCTGAAGAAAACTTCAGGATTGTTTTTAGTTCCCACTCTGACTCTTCACTGTGTTTATTCAGGTGTTTCAACTGCCTTTGCAAGACAGCAAATCCTCCATCCGTCTCCACCGAGGGTGGGCTTTGCCACGGCCTCCTGCTCCCATCCATCCCAATCCCTGGCAGCAGCGGGAGTTTCCAGTGGTGCAGCACAAAGAAAGGCAAAAACCCCACCCCGCTGGAAGCGTTTTGTGCCCGTGCTGCAGAACTTTCCAGCCAGGTGCCTCCTGGGGACGTGTGTGATGCGGAGGAGCCCTGGTGACGCCGCAGGAAGGGCACTCTTGGTCAGGGGAACATGGCTGGATCACCCAGCTTCCCTGGCAGCCTAAAATAAGCATCAATAAAGCCTCGGTTCCCTGCTTTGCAGAGTTTGTAGGATGCTTTGATTTACTGATATGCTCTTCTCACCAGTTCCCTGTAGCTACGGGAAAACCTCTGCAAAGAATGAATTATTAGCACAGACGCTTCTCTGAGTCTTTTTCATGGAAAAAGCTTCCATGTGTGGACATCCCCTGCAATAAAGGTGGTGCTTTGCAATCAAGGATTCTCACAGAACCAAAGAGACAATTAAATATCAGCATTGCTCCAATGGTGAGTTGAGCCCTTCAGAAAAATAAGCAACTTTTGTCAAACAACAACAAAACCTACCAACACCCAAAGGCTGTATCTTGACAGAAACTTGAACAGAAAGTATATTTTCCCTAAGGAATTTCTACTGGACAGAGCAGGACTGACTTACCAAGGAGAGAAGTCAGCCCCGCGTCTGCTGCTGCAGAGGTTTATAGCTCTTCCTCTGCCTGGATTGTGTTCTTCTAAAGATTTTTTCCTACAAAGGGGAAAAAAAAAAGCAGGAAAGATGTGTCCATGGATTGATTAATAATGTTGTTAAGCTCATCTGGCAACACTTTATCCTCTGTAAAAGACAGGTGCCCTTTGCAGAGAAATATTCCATTCTTTTTCCCTTTCTCCCTTTTTTTTCCTCGCTGTACAAGCTCTGCCATTTCGGGAAAGCAGGTGCTTTGTCTTAACGGCAGTGATTGTCTGCTCTGGGAAGCCCTGGGAAGACAGAAAACCGAGGATGGGAGATGGAGAGGAGTACAGAGAGAAGTTTTAGTGCTTTTAAAGGCCTGGGAAAGGCTCCCCGCTCTGCTGGCAGCTCCTGCAGAGCTCTGTGAAAGCGCCGGTCCTGGGGCACACACGGGACCGCTGCAATTTTGAGACTGAAACAGGGCACAACTGGCAATTTTAGTGATGCCTCCAGCAAATGAATGGGCCAGAGAGCTTCAGCTCAGCTTCAGGCAGTGCTCGGCATCGATTTAGCAGCTCTGGGATGAATATTGACCTGTATGAGCACCCCCTTCAAGCAAGTCTGCAGTAAAGCTCTCCTTCACTAAGTCCAATTAAAAATTCACAGTACCAGACACTAGAGTGACTGGCTGGGGTGTCCCAAATAGAATATTAGAAACTGGCTACTTGAAATAATTAAACCCCACTCTCCCACAGCCCCAGCAGATCTTTGAATGGGTTGATTTGCAGAATTTTGTGTTGATCTGCAGCGAAAGCAGAGCTTTGGGTGTGCTGATTCAAGGCGCAAACACATTTCCTACGGAGCAGGAGGTGAAACACTGTGCTAATCTTGGTGTATGAGCTCCTAACTCTGCCCAGCACAGGGCAGATGCTGCCCTGGAGCCCCTGGGTGGCTGCAGGCACTGAGCTTTGGGGTGCTTTGCAGGGGGAACTCATTAAAAGTGCTGGCACTGCTCTGGGAGCTGATTCCAGCAGGAATCTGCACTTGTGCCCCGTGGCTGGTTGGAATCTGTCAGGGCCCTTCTGAACCATCAGCAACACTGCTGAAGTTTCTTTTCAGGGAGTGATGGATTTAGCAAGCAGCTCATGGGGGAAAAAAGCTTCTGTTTGCTCCCTTCCTTCACCTTGGTCCCTCGTGTTGTTTGTGCTGCAATGAGTGAAGAGAAGATTAAAACACCCCTTATTAATCTCCCACCTTTCACAAGTGATTGAGAGTTTTACAAGCCGGGGTAGTGATTGCTGATGGGGTGCTGGGGAACATGGCAGCAGCCTTGCCATTTGCATTTAACACACTGTTCTTTCCATGACCATGAGTAACAAAAATGAACTAAAGAATACTGAGAGCTATCAGGATTTTACCTGTTACAGTTAATATTTGCTGTCCTTACTCAGGGGCAATGACTTTTGTAGCATGGGGCCTGTGGAGAGACACACACCCTGACAGGAACGGGGAAAGGGGTCAGTGTGGCTTGTGGCTGGAAAGGAAAAAGGGATTCTATGTTCTTGAGGGCTGATCTCTAAGATAAAGCAAAAATAATACAGCTCCTGATAACAATGGTGATTCAAAGAACAAAGAGAAGCAATTAAAAAACTACAATTGCTAGTCAAGGAGAAATAATAGAACACATAAACCATCCTTTCCCTGTACATTCAGCAATTCCTTACTCTTTCTTTTCAATGCCTTGACAAGATCTACACCTCTGCTTTGGAGCTGAGACACTGAAATCACCATCCGAACCATTTCCAACCAAACCTTTGGATGCTGTGGGACACAGCAGGGAAATGACACACTGACTTTATCTGAGGCACTGGTATTTATGGTCAGGTCTTTTGAAGCAGAGATGAATTCAGCGAGTTTTTCAAAGAGAGAGCTGTAGGAGTTGGTAATCTCACTGCTGAACAATATGAAGTGGTTGGCACTGGAGTCATTCCAGAACAATCAGCGTTTTTCCTCTCTCTCATGAAGGTTTTTCAACAACAAACCACCTTGCAATACAACTGACAGCTGTCCCAGCTCTGCAGACTGCTCACACTACAGCACCTCCACCGGCCCATGAATATTCAGAATATGTTCTAGGGATCATTTTGTTCTCCTTTTAGCTAAGAGAATACTTTACATTGAAATTCTGGTCCTGAAATGCAATTTTATTTGTGTTTTACCAGTAAGCCCTACCCAAGATCTATCCCACTGAGCACTGTGATACCTAACCAGGGAGTATGGATGAGGTTATCCTTGATTACCTTCAGTGGGGATCACAACACAAAGTGCTGTAGGAGGCTCTGCACTCAGATTTCCATGGTCCAACTCTTGCACACCAGTCACGGACTGAACTGCTTCCCTGAGCATAAAGTATGGTGTTGCTCCAACAGAAGCTGTTAGCTTGAATGGAATGTTTCAACAAGATTAGTCTCTTTACCTGGCTCTCTAATGCCTTTTCTCTTTTCCATAACGTGTCAGAGAAAAGTGATGTACAATTACTGCCTTGTGTGGCGAGTGTGCAGTGCTTCTCCAAAGAAGTGATAAAATGCATTTCTCCTTTCCCTCCTTCTGCTTCTGGCCAGGCTTCCAGCAGTAATGAAGCCTATCATAAGCAGTGATTTGTCCAGAGAGCACTGAAGATTAAAAATCACATCTAATGCCCTTTCTGAAAGTCCTTTTCAGTCATATTTGTGTGTAGTAAAGATGAGGAGGCAGCAGGCTCGACGTGCCCTAGCATTCTGTCCTGCCGCCATTTCACCCTCACAAAGGCTCTGCTCTGTGCCTGTGATTTCACCTCCCCTCCAGATGCCAGCAGGGTCTGTATGTGAAAAAAAACCTGTGGTTGAAAAGCCTTCTACCCATCACTGCTGCATATTTTGTATTTTTACATTTAAATCCCTGAATGAGGACGGAATATTTGATAGCAGATCATTCCCTCTGAAATTCCATCTGAATTAGGACCACTTCTTTCTGCTTTGCATCACTATCCTGGTTTTGATTAAACAAAAATACCTAATATACGATAAAAGGAATGAGCTGTCGTCCTGCAAGGGCAGGAGGTCTTTAAAAGACCGCTTTCACTTTGTTCAGCCCTTAGAGTTATCATCTACTCCATACACACCTGAGCACTTCAAGGAGACTGATTTCCCTGAAAGGTAACGTTTTTTAGAGCAGTCCTAGTCCATCAACCCAATATATGTTGAAATATAATACAAAAACCCAAACCCAAGAGATCAATTGCTCCCTAACCAAAACCCAACAAGCCTAAATTTCTCACAGAGATTCGGTCACTCCTATAAAGCAAAAGTTTTCTCAGCAGTTGCCTGGAGGTGACACCGTGTAAAACAGAAACATTGCGGGGTTTACAGACCTTTGAACGTAGGGAGGCTCTGCCTCACCGTGCACCTCGCACTTAGAGCTCTGCAGTCTCATCGGCGCTCACGGGATCCCACACTTGGCACTGGCAGACTTCCAAGAATTTCTCTTAAATCCCTGGAACTCTTCGGAGGATGGGTGTCGGTGTGCTGCTCAAGAGCTCCAGCACAGCCCAGGAGCCCTGGGAGGAGGAAGGAGAGGGAAAAAGGCTTCCTCACAGACACAGCAGTGCAGAGCCATTTGTCACTGTGCTTTCCATTCCAGCATATTGACATTGCACCACAAACCATAAACTTAACAGAATGCACATGTCAATATCCCGAGTATAAAACTGAGCACCGCGGAGATTATTGTGAGCAGTGAATTAGGAGTTCTACATGGAAATTTAGTATGATGGAAATAATTCATTCAGCAGAATGAATAAGGAGAAGGAAGAATTAAACTCTGAGTATTTCGGATTTTCATCCCAAGTACAGCCTTCAAGGGCATTTGTGCTTCTGTTGGATGTGATTAAAAAACCCCACAGGTTTAGGATAAATGGAGAGGAAAAAGTAGGAGATAATATGAAACTTCTCACCACAGGTCATCACATAGAATAACTTAGCCAGGAAGGGACCTCTGCAGGTCATCTGATCTATCCTCTCCCTTAGGGCTGGGCTGACTTTGGGGTTAAATCAGGTTACCTGTGGTCACATCCACTCACATTTTTAATATCTACAGAGCAGGGCTTCTCAGTCTCTGCAGGGCTGTTCCATCACCACCATCACCACCACAATGCAGATTTCGTCCCCTGTTCCTGCCATTAAATTCCTGACTTAAGAGTGGAGGAAAGTATTCAGGGAGATGTTACAAACTTGAAACTCTTAGAGGTCAGACATTTTTCCAAATTCCAGTATCAGAGTGAACAGTGAAGACTAAGAGACCTCCCAGAAAACAAATCTCAGATTTTTACATTTAGCAAAAAATAAGCCAAATTTCAGTCTTAACATGTTCAAAGAAAATAAAAAAAAAATTGTTTGGCCAACATTCTTTTCCTAAAAACATTGCTATCTTTCTGGAGTTGTGTAAGCACTTATTCATAAGCAGAACTACTATACCATGACCAAAGAAAATAATTCTTTTAAATCTTTAAAAGAAAAATCCTTTAAATAGATATGGCTTGCAAAACAAGCAGCAGAATGCTATTTTAATAAATGGATTCCTTTTCAGTGGTTAAATTTTTAGAGCTTAGATGGTAGAAATAACTGGTTTTCAATGACAGCATATATCTTTCTTGTGTCTGATTAGCTGTTGCCATTATTTATGGCTTTGTGCATGTGATAGAAACATAGAGAAGACAACATGAATCTTTCTGCCTCTGTTGACAGGCCAGCTAATCCGTTACTGAGTCTCCTCCATTCTGATTCCACTTACCTGTAAACCAATAGTGTCAGTGCTGAATTATATTTGATATTGAAACTATTGATGAATTGCAAAGGTTAAAATTAAAGTGTGATTTATGTTGTGATCGGTGGCACGGTGTTAGAGCACCAAGTGATCTGTGCAAAATTATAACCATAAATACACTTCAGGCTCTGCCTTAGAACCTTTGCCAAACTGCTCCACTCTTTTTCTGTTTCATTCTCTGCCCCCTTTCCTCTCTCCGAGGCTGCTGCAAAAGAAATGCAAATAATTTTGCTGATAAAGATCAAAAGCTGCCTGGTTTTGATGACTTTCTGAACAAAACGATGTTGCTCTATTTCCCTGGGGACTCTTCTGAAATACTGCTGCAATCAATGGGGAAAATATTGAGTGGTACAACACATACTCAGTTTCTCGTTTGACAAAAAGCTACAGTTTATAAAATTCCAGGTACAATTCACTGCAGTTCAGTAGTGCTGGACATCTTTACAATGGTGGAAAAGCAAATGAAAGAATTATTTCCCTAAATTGGAATAAAAAGTGGTCCTATCCATAAACCTCTGCTCCTTTCATGTAGGCATCAGTTCCTCAGATGATATATTTAACAAAAGTGAGTGGTTCATTTTCTATATACACAATCTGTGCTTTGTAATGAAACATTCCTAAAATACCGCTCTGTTTCCCAGAAGAAGGTTGGAAATCATTATCCTACCCGTGTCTCCCATTTCTGTATCCTTTCTCACTTCAGGTGCAGGCCAACAACGCAAGTCTCAAAATACAACCAAAACCAGGCTCGTCCTGCAGGTCTGCACCTCAGGTCTCGGGGAGCAAAGGCTGAGCATTTCCTCTCCTCAACAGATCTCCCACTCCAGGCTGCACAGCAAAAGGGAATTCAAACGCACTTTGCTGGGCGTATCGTCAGCCAATTCCTCCACGGCGAGTCCTCGGTGTGCAGATTGCAACTCTTGGAAAAAAGAGATGGAAAAAGGCCAAACTACCAATTTTTGGGAACAGCAAGTCCTATTCTGTTGATCCTCCCCAAATATAGAATTATAGAATCCTATAATGGCCTAGGTTGGAAGGGATTTCAAAGGCCACCTCATTCCAATTCCCCTGTCACAGGCAGCGACACCTTCCACTCTCCCAGGCTGCTCCAAGCCTCGTCCAGCCTGGCCTTGGACACTTCCAGGGATGGGACATGCACAGCTTTTCTGAGCCAGTGCCTCACTTTCAGTCTGAAGCCATTCCCCCTGCCCTGTCACCGCCTGCCCTTGTGAACACGAGCTGATTAATGCTGAGCAGACAGCACGGACTGAAACGGTGAGGAAACAGCACAAACCCCGCTCCTCTCTTACCCTGGATGACAAAGGTGCATCAAAGAATTTCATTGGGAAGACTTTGCAGATTTAGAATGACCCAAAATCCCAGGCTGAATTCCTGAAGCTGCTGCTAAAGAACTCTTTTAATTATCTAATCCCCGTGATGCTGGAAGTCAGGATTTTCTGTAGTGAGACACACAGAATGTGGCACGTGCAGCACCAGGCATGACTTGGACAGCCTGGGACAGCAGAATTTCTGTAGCTCCAAACAAAATCTGAAAGAAATATCTCTCCTGATATTCCCATGCTTTCATCCTGCTTAAATTTATGCTTGACTTTTTTGCAGTAATTTAGTGCCTTTTTTTTTTGATAAAGAAGCAACCTCTCCAGGAGAGTAACCCAAAGGGAGAGATTCGTTAGCACAGCCCTGATTTAATTGGTTACACAGAGGTTTTGCACTTCTACAGGTGATGTAGGAAAAGTAGAAACAATGAAAAATGAATAAATTCAAGCTGCACAAGAAGTATTTATTTCTCTGTTTACAGTTTCCAGTCACAGAAGATGTCGTATCTATTGATCCTGACATTCTGTGTGCCAAGGATGAGTTATTTCATACACTGCTCCTCAAGCACTGCTCCACACCTTCCTGACAGAAAAAAATAATTTATCCCTTTAAAAGTGTTGCCTGGTCATCTTTTGAGGTTTAAAGGCCAGTTGATCTACTGCTCTGAGCTCTCATTAAAGGGGCTGGGTGGCTCTGTGTTGCACACCAGGAAAAGGGGAATAAAGGCAATGAATCTGCCTGTCTCTGCATCTGCCTCAGCTCAACCGCAGAAAAAAAATCCCCACACCCAAAAGATATGCCCAGCAGAAAGAAAGTGTCACAGGATAAAATTACTTCCCTCACAGTAAAGCACAACTCTCAAAATTTGTGTTTGGTCTTTGATTACAGGAGTTGAGAAAACAAGAGCTAAGCTAAGGAGAAGTGGAAAGCAGAGTTTTCCAAAGATCACTTTGTAATTGCAACTTGTCATTCTAATAAGAGGTACCTTCCGTCCTCTTTTTCTGTAAAACAAAGGACAAGGGGAAATGGCCTCAGCGGTGCCAGGGGAGGCTCACGCTGGAGATCAGCAAACGTTTCCTCACTGCCACAGTGATTAAGCACTGGAGCAGGCTGCCCTGGGAAGGGATGGTCACCATCCCTGGAAGTGTTCAAAAAATGACTGCATGAGGCACTTCAAGATACGGTCTAATGGGCAGGGAGATATTCGGTCAAAGGTTGGAATTTATCATCTTGGAGGTCTTTTCCAACCTCATGGAGCCTATGCTTTCACATGGTCACCAGAATGAACCATCACTGTGCGACTGAATTTCCATTTCCCTTCCAGACAGCGCAGGTCTGTGAGGAGGACTTCCCGTAACTCAAACCTGGGATGAGATATCTCTGTTCCCAGCCTGTGGAGAGGCTGAGTCCAGTTCATATTTTCTCTACTTTTACCACCACAGAGATTTCCTAGCAAAGAATGTGCACGCATCAGCTTTTTCTGGTCAATTGAAGCAGGTCTGAGCTGAGACACAATGGAGGGATCTCTGGTGTTAAGGTCTCTCTACCAGAAGATACAGAAGCTGGAACTGAGAAGGAGAGACAAATTTCTCTGACTAAAACCTCCTTCAGGTTTAGGATAAACTCATAAATCTGAACTACAGGTTAGAGAAAGAATTACCCACAGCTAAGAGAAACAAATGGTATTTTGCACAAAGAAGGAATCGAACAAAGTTCCCTTCCATTTGTTTTCAGAATAGTTCATTTAGGTTATGAAACAGCACAACAGTGCTGGTTTTCAGAGCGAGCCATTAGTGCACCAAAAATGGTGGAAGTTTATAGTGAATATCAATGAGTGAAAAATTTCTCACTTGGTCCAGTGATGGCTGTTCCTTGAATTGCACAAATGTCCATGGTGTAGCTGGAATATTACAAATATGAAGTTCCTAATATGGAAGCCCACGAAAATGACACAGTAAATGACACACAATTTATAAAGTAAACAGTAGGGTTTTTTCCCCAAGTTCTTTCTTTAACTACATTGATTAGCAATTCATCATCCTATTTAAAATTCAATATTAACAAAATTGTAATGGATCAGCCTGACTCTGAAATCAATTCCATAGTCATAGCCATGCCCTATTATGAAGTAATGGCAATGCTAATTTTATTCTGCCAAATGTAAATTGAGTGATTTATCACACCATTATACACTTACACCGCGCCTGCAATTGGTTTCAAAACAAAAGGAGGCAAAAAGGAAAGCTCAAGGGTTGTAACTCCCCATTTCTGAATTAAGTAGCACTGAGTTTAGCCAGTCAATCCATGTAAAACGCAACAGAGGATTTTAAGGAGTCAGAACCTGATCCTGCAGCTGCAAGTCACTCTGGCCTCTCTGAATTCAGGCTCCCTGATTGCCTCTGAGACTGGTTGGTTTCTGTGTCAAGCGAGAACCCAGCCCTCAATTTCTGTTACATTTCAGGAAGAGATTTAATAAATATAGTGCAGGATTGAGAAACAGAAAAGATGCGATTCTGTCCCTGATTCAAGACTAACTTGCTGGCAGGAGCTCACATTTTTGCTTTGCAGTTAAAGAATATCCCATGAAGACATTTCAGGAGTTTCTGGAGATGTAATTAAGAAGCCTTGCAAAGCAGCCACAGATCTGTAACCAAAGCAGAGGTGCTCACAGAGGGTGCCATCACCATCCACTCTGTAACAATTTCACAGCCCAAATGTCTCTCTCAGCATCCCAACAGCCCAAGTTTAACCAACTGGAGCTGAGTTAAAAACCCAAAACATCAACAAAATGGAGCCTGATGGGACCAAAGGCAAAAGTAAGGTATCCCTGATGGGATCACTGCCAAAGTAAGGGCAGGAAAACACGGAGCACCACGGCCAGAGCAGCCAGGGAATGACTGAATGGTCCAAGGCAGCTGCAGCCGTGGTGCAGGTGAGGCCCAGAGCCACTGAGTGCTCCACTGCTCCTCAAACCTGCCCCCCATAAACGCCTTACACAACACAGATTCCCACTGCTTGGAATATCAGGAAAACTCCTCTGGCTACGAGCAGAGAGCTGGGGCTGGCACTGCCACCATCACCTGCCTCCAGTGTGATTCCACCCACAACACCAACAATCCGAAATCAAGTGCTTGGCCTGAAGTAACTTCTAGGAAAAAACCCAAATTATTCTGTTTACAAAACACAAAAATGCCTCAAGTTTCAGCCATCCCTAATTGATGTTGTGAATAATATTTTCCAGGCTTTCTTCCTATTCCTTAAATCTGTCTCTTACCCCTACTTATTGCAGATCTAATTTACTGTGAACAGAAGAAGAGAATAATATTACAGCTGCTAATGTAGCTGAGGTGCCTGGAAAAGCCCAGCCATTCCTGTTTTGTGTTACTGAGCTTTTACTGGGTTTGACTGCTGGCGTTATGCAAAGTACAGTCATTTCAGTCACTGCTTTGGTGGCTGCCACATTTTCACAAGGACGTGCTACACTGCCTGGGGCATCTCTAAATAAAGATTAAAAAGTCAAAATAAAAGTATTTGGCTCGTAATTATGTAAGAATCACTGTAAGCCAAGCTCAATGATAACATATATTAAACTTAAATAAGAGCCTGGGTTCTTGGTAGAAGCCTCAGGGGTTGATGTGATGCTGTGACAGATAAGCAGAAGGGCAATTGTTAAAAAAGCTGTAAGAATGAGTTATTTGATTACAAGGTTGGTCCTGTGTAACCTTGTGTTTGTTTCTCCTTTTTTTTCGCTAATTATTCCTGGTAGAAGGAAATGCCTGAACCGAGTTTCAAGTCCAGGACAATTTTTGAACTTCTCAGAAAAAGCCCAATTTGACACCTTTGAACCACAACCAAGTGCACAGGATGGCAAACAGTGAGTAGCTGTTCCCAGAAAACTTTTGAAAGTGAATTTATCCAATAAATTTGCAGGACCTTTGTTTTAAGAGTGGAATTGGGGTTTTTTTATTTCAGTAACCTGAAAATAAGGGAATGAAATACAGCCTACCCTTGAAAAATGAAAGAAAGGGCAGCAAAAAGGGAGAGAGGAAGAGTACAAGAATCCAAGCTCAGGTAGTAATCAAAATAAACAAAACAAAAGGAAAAAGAAAACCAAAGAGTGGATTCTGTGTTCTAGTTCAACACATACTCCCAGCATCTGCATTTATCCTTGAGATCTTCCCAACACCTGCTTTCTAGAAAATGTATTAAAAAAAAAAAAAAAAGAGAAAAGAAAAGAGCCTTGCATGGATTTTCCTAGAACTGCTGTGCAGTAGCACTGAGTGAGAAAGAGGTGAAGTGAGCCATGGACGGGGACACTGACCCTCTGCTCTGCAGGACACACGCACCCTGAGGGGTCCTTGCACGCTGCTCTCTGCCCTCGGCCCCTCCTCCTCATTCCAGTCTCTTTGAAGAGCACTGACCTGCAGGTCTCAGGAGATGGGGAACCTTTGCACCCTCTGGGTGATGCTCCCTGGGCTTCATTCTCGTGCTGGAGAGCCGATTTACCTTTAAAAACCCTGAATTCCTCCTGAGCTGCCAACAGCAACCTCAGCGAGGTGGAAGGAGACAGCCTGGCCAGGGGATGAGAACATTTCCCATGAAGCTGGCTCTGGTGTGTAACATCTCTGGAATTCAGAGCTCCTCAGGCAGGGACAGCAATTTCTCAAACGAAAGTTTCTGTCCCACAGTGCCCTGGGGGCAGAGGGGCCGCTGTGCCCCGGCGTGGGAGCACCGGCACAGCGGCTGTTCATGCTCTGAGTCACATCCCTGGCGAGCGGTGGCTTCGGGAGCTGCACGTCAGGTGCTCAGCCATTTGCCATTTGCCATTTGCCGTTTGCCATTTGCCATTTGCCATTTGCAAATAACGCAACCAAACGTTCCGAGGCAGTGAATGCAAGAGCTGTGGCGTTGTTTGCAATTAAAGAGCCCATTTATACCCATATTCCTCTGGTCTGACTTGAAAACCACTTCATCACAAAAAGAAAGGGAAAGTGCTGTTAATTGTAGGAAATTCTGGGACGCAAGATGGAAGTATCAAGGTGAAGGCAAATATCGTCTTTAGCTGGTTTGATGCCAGACATACCTGCAGTGCCAAAGTGGGGCACCAGGCGATTGCTGACCAACAAAACGCCTGTGTGCTGACTTGCTTGCTCTCTGGTGGGCTGAACTTAAACCTTCACATAGTACCCGGAGTCTTTTTATTGATTTTCATGGCAGTGGACCATGAAAGCCACGCATTTCCTTTCTGTGTCATTCTGATTGTGTAAAAAGTAGTCTAAACCACTGAACTAATAAAAAATGTTACCTTTCTGCCAGGCAAAGTGGGCAGGGCTCAGTTGTAGGAGGAGAGATTTGCTGTTGATCAGCTCATTTTCTTCGAACAACAATGCAGATGCCAAAAGTCAGTGTGAGTAAAATGGATTAACTGAAGCAGTTCTGCCATTGAGGCAAAAAGCCTGTCAGAAAAATAGATATTTTTTGCCAAATACGTAGAATTTCACTGAAGCAGAGGGTGAAGCTGAAGTTACTCCTCCCTGTGCGTTCAGATAACCTTTTGAAGGGATAACACTAATGTGCTGTGTGTCTGATAAAGTCCTTCCGAAGCTGTAAAAAAGCAGCCCTTAACAATTTCCAGTGCTATTTCCGTAGAGGTTGGAGCCAATCACTGACAGGGCTCGGAACAGAGTGCCATAAACACCCAAGGATCAAAACTTCAGCTGGGAATGCCAGCACTGCCTCATCATAAATGAGAAAAAAATAGAAAAATGAAAGGAAAGAAAGAGAATGAATTGCAGTGGATGAATTGGTGAAGCAGAGATGACACCGATCAGCCAACACTGAAGGGAGTAACAAAGAAAGGAGAAGAGACTCAGAGGTGTCTGACAGAATTGTGTCAGGGTGTTTTTCTGTCAGACCATAAAGATGGCAGGTCTGGGAGAAGACTTCCTAAACGAGCCCTGCAAGCTGTGGATATCCCCCAGAAAGGCCACCTCAAAGCTGTCGATTGGTATTTTAAACTCAGGCTGGCAGAGATTCGTGTGTGGAAGGGATGTGCAGCAGCTGGCCCTGGGTTACAGCTTTGGGAAAACTCCGAGAGCACACAAGAAATGAGTTGGGAGAGCAGAAATCTGAATAAAGGGTGCAGATTATGTGGATGCCAAGAGGGGTGTTAAGGTGAGAACCCCAAAGAGATTCACCGCCCTGCCAGCTGGCCCTAAACTGGGGGCGCTGAGTGATCATTCATGCCAGAATAAACGCAGGAACAATTTTTTGGGGGAAGAAACACGAAACACAGTGCTCTGGGGAAGAAACAAACACGGTGCTCTGAGGGCACGGAGTACATCCTAGAATTCAGGTGCTCTGCAGGCTGAACACAGCCTCTGGCACCACTGAATCCAGCAGGATGTGAACATGGATTTTCCCTAACGTTAAAGGAGCCCATGGGCAGGTGCAGCTCCGTCTATGGAGACTGTCCTGCAGCCCCTGGGAATGTGGGAAATGCTGGATCTGCTGTCAGCAGCCATGCAAAGGATGCCAGCAGTCCTGCTTGGAGAATGTTCTTTTCTTTTTTCTTTTATTTTCTTTTCTACTCGCCAGTATTCACTAGAACTTTTTTTTCTTTCTTTTTTTTTCCCAGAGGGAAAATACTCTAAATATCATGTAGTGCACCTGTTTTCCTGCTCCAGCAAAATATTCATCCATGCCCTACCATTTCAAATGCTGGCAATAAGGCATCACATTTATTTCCTACAAGGGATTAGCTCCTTCTAAACCCACACTGCTGCTGCACTGACAGGGAACAACTGAAGGTACAAGTGCTGCATTAATACTTTACCATCAACAAGCTTTGATCCTCCGTGGCTGCAGCTCACCAAAGCCAATTAATTCCTGCTGAATCCCTGCCTGTGGGCTAAAAACACCTAAGCACGAGTTTAACGTACTCTGACTGCTTCCCCTGGGAGCGCACCTACAGACAGAAGCCAGTTTTCAGCTGCAGCATCTCCTGAGGGCAGAGCAGGGAGGAGGCACTGGTTCCCCTCTAGGCTATTTAGCCAGGAATTTTTTTGGCACCCAAAAGGTGCCAGAGTCAGTCAGAGATGAAGCTCACGCTGTCGCTGTTGTACCACTGCACTCCTGCATTTTGTTCAGAGCTGGTTGAATTATACACAGCTGCTTCTGGACTGCAGTGCGGGCACACAAATCTCCTTATGAGCTTGGGAAAATTTGGCTGAATGTGTGTCCCAACACACCTGGAGAGCTGGGTGACCTACAGGGAAAACTGAGAACACCACATGCAGTGCGCATTTCTGCTCCTCAGCCTTGCACGTATTTTGTAGCCTTCCCAGGGTGCTGTGATTCACATTTATCCATTAATTCACTGCAACTGGGCTGGCAAGCAGGCACACTCGATTTATATTTAATCCACCAGCTCCTGAATGTTGATGTGTGCCAGCAAATCGAATGTAAATGCAAAGCAATATGGAATCCGTGAGAGCTGAGGAAAATTATCAAGTGACATACATTACCATGTGAAATAACTAAATCAAACACGATTCCTTCCAAATGAACAGAGATGAGCACACTGCACTGAATTTAAAAGGGCCAGCAATCCAACAAAGGCTCTGTTAATGAATCAGGAGCCTTATCCGAGGGGATATTGAAATAACCCAGCCCAGGCTTTCTTTTATTTGTTTCATTCATTGCTTTGTTTACCAACACTAAAACCCTCTGCACTGCAATTTGGCCATGAAGAAATCAGAGACTGATTAAAGGAGAAAATTAAGGGAAACCAGCACTCTGATTAAACTGGAAGATAAACAGAATTCTTCTTTTCTAACCAGCTTCCCTGAGTTAAAATGAGACTCAGAAATCCTGACCAGCACTGCTCTTGTATTAAACATCCCCCTCTTGAATCTGGCATCTAATTCGGAGGCAGACTTCTTCAAAGGTTATTCATGTGTTCTTTTTACAGCTTTTCATTAGTGGTTGCATCAACTTGCTGAAGACTGAAGCTAAAAAACATAACCCAGGCACCCTAAAGGCTGCGAAAAGAGAATTAAGAAAAGTGTAATATGCACTTCAAAAAGGCCACAATCTCACATGTTCTGGGATGGTTTTGTGCAGGGATGGAGAGAGGGGTGCTGCAGGTCACAGGACAAGGCAGGAGATCTGATTGTGCACATGCTCCACATCCCAGTTTGGCTGAACTCAAATTAAGATTGGTTTGGCCTTCATTTAAAAAAAAAAAAAAAAAAAAAAAATTAGAATTACTGTTCACAAGAATATCTGAGTTTCAAGACTGCCTCAGAAATCAATTTCACAGGCTGTGAAAATGCTGCAGAAAACACATTTGTGTCTCCTGGCTTTTCCAACCAGTTGAATGTGCTGAGATTTGGGCTCTTCTATCCTGATGCAACTTGATAACTGCATTTTGCACAAAGCCTTTAGCACTACAGATTAGATGTGAGATGAAGGACTACAACACACCCATTGCCTTTTTACTGACTGCTTGCAGCTGCTGCACAATCCTATAAAACGAAGCTTGTGCCCAGGCTTTTATTCTCTTTCTTTTTTTCCAAATGACATGACAGCTGGAACTGTTTCATAACTGCACAAGCCCCAGAATACTTTCTTAATCTCAATTTAGGATTCCTGAAAAGAGTTCAAGGCACATTCAGTTGTTCTGTGGCCGTTATAGCCCCACTAAAACAACGGAGCTGCACGGGGTTACATCATCGGAAGACAGAGTCAGGAACTTCATAAAATTGTCATTAATAAACAGATGCACAAAGCAGTGAACACGTCACTAACGCACTTCATGTACATCTTAGAATCTCATTCCCTCAAAATCTGTGGAAGTTATGGACATTAGACCCGAATTCAAACGTACTTACACTTTCTCAGTAGTGATTTTTTTTTCTCCATCTTGACGTCTTTTTATTTCTAGCTGAAATGAACTTGTGCTGATATAACTGAAGTTTAGGATAATCAGAAACAGACTGGCAATTACTTTATAAGTCTGACTATCAGGTATTGATTTGGGAAATCTGAAACAGTCTCTCCTAAAACAGCTATGTTAACTTGTTTAGTGGGATAACTCAGAGGACAGAGATTCTCTACTGAAGAGCTGAGAACAATCCACTAAAATCCACTTATGGGAGGAAGACCTCTTCGGTACAGATAAAATCAGGCCCAAAACAAAAAGAAATGATGCTCTTTCCCACACTCCAGATGAACAATTTTGCTCCTGGGGAAGCCAGCAGGCGCTTCTCCCCGCCGCCTCCAATCTGTGGAGCAAAAGCTACAAACCTGAGCTCTCAGGAGCAGCCAGGATGTCTCTGAGGGGTAAAAGTTACATTCAGGTGTTTTTAAAACTTTTTTAAGTTTAAAACACAGATGGTTTTGAATCTACCAGCTGGGAAAATGGGTACGATTAAACCATCTGTAGTTTTAAGGGTATTGTACTGCCTGCCTGCTGTATTCAGGGGCTTCACTGAGAAACTCATCTTCTCTGTATCAGCAAAGAGCTCGTTAATAATTACTGATTTATCGTACTTGTGCTCAATAATGCTAATTTTATGGATTCCTGACCAGCTTCTCGAGTAATGTCATTATTTAATGTCAAAGGAGTGGGGAGTTCAAATAAACCAGCTTCATGTTTTCTCTGTTTTGCATTCTGCCTCCAGAGGAGAATACAAAAAAAATCAAGAAATTTGGCATAACTCATATCAGGATGGATTTACCAATCACACAGAACTGAATTATACCTCTTATTAACCAACAAATTCAATATTTAATATAAAGGCAACCTAAAGGAGATAATTACTTTTGCAAGTAGAAGACTGTAGCACGGAAAGGTACAAAGTGTCAGAAAAACAGCATTTTGTGGAAAGCCTTTCATGAATTGTCGTATGTCTGGAGTAAATTGGACCTCCCTGATTAACTTTGACACATGAAGGGGTTGCACATGAATCAATTAATTCATAAATTATTTTCATGGGAAAGATACGTGTTGCTCTGCCACTTAACTAATAACAAAGTCAGTGTGATGGTACCTTGAAACCCAGGAAAACCAGTGCTGGAAGGACCCAAAGAGCACAGGAAGAGCTTTTGCAGCAGGTACTGCCAGCATTTCACTTTGCAGCCAGATCTTGTAACACCTGTTGGGATTTGGACAAAAATTCCAGCTAACACACCAAACAGCCTGCTGGGCTTTAATGCTGGGTTATTTTCGCTCATGAAAAGCAGGACAGAATCAAACACGTTTCCTTCTTCCTGTCAGTTTCTCTTTTTCTCCCTCAGCAGAGTTCCCTCTCTCTGGCGTGACCATGGCCCTACTCCCTGCTTTGCTGTCAGGGTTGAGTGAGTGCCTGCGTCATGTTCCAGCTTCTGTGGCTTTTTCTTTCATAGATTTCCTCTTTTTCTTTAAATCATGTGGGATTCAGTGTAATTGAGCTAAGAGGAATTCTTAAGTTCACACAGATAGCAGATATTAAATATCACATATTTTCACGTCTCCGTTTCTAAGAGGCACTAACGACAATGCACACAGTCTATCGCTCCCCAGAAGCAGATCTTAAATGGGTCTGCACTGAAGGTGCTCTCCAGCGTGGATTTGGGGTCACAGAATCATTGAGGTTGGAAAAACCTTCCAAGACCATCGAGTCCCAGCTGTGCCAGGTCCCCACCTTGTCCCAGCCCAGAGCCCTGAGTGCCACGGCCAGGCCTTCCTTGGACACCTCCAGGGATGGGGACTCCAAACCTCCCTGGGCAGCCCCTGCCAAGGCCTGGCCGCCCTTTCCATGGGGAAATTCCTGCTGGTGTCCAACCTGAGCCTCCCCTGGCCCAGCCTGAGGCTGTTCCCTCTCCTCCTGTCCCTGTTCCCTGGCAGCAGAGCCCGACCGCCCCGGCTGCCCCCTCCTGTCAGGGAGTTTTAGAGAGTGAAAAGTCTCCCCCTGAGCCTCCTTTGCTCCAAACTGGAGCTACCAGGTTAAACACTTCCTTTTTTTGCGGGAGTCTAAAGTTCTCCCCACATTCAATTATAAAATTTGCCATTCTGAGAACAGAATTGCAAGAAATCCCTCCTGACTGAATTATAAATGGGGTCCAACCCTGTAATCTTCATTCAAAAACACTACCAGTGACATTATGTCCTTAATGACTTCCTGATTTGACCCCATACCCCTTCACCTCCGAGTTCACCTGAAACTCCACCTGAAAACATAATTTGAAGTGTAGTAGGAGCTCACAAACATCTCTGTGAGCAAAACAGGGATGAGATTTATCCCATGCTGTCATTTCTGAAGAAAGTCCTGCCATAAGCAGGTTGCAGGATTAAAATCCCCTCCAGTTTGCAAAGCTTTTCCCTTAGAGCTACATCTCAGCACCGTGTGTGCTCTGATCTCAGCACGTCGAAGCTGCTCTGGAATCAAACTTTCCCATGTTATTATAACACATTTTCAGGTGTAAAGACGACAAAGCCTCCCCGGCTGCCTTGCACCTCCCCTTGTGTCCCTCTGATGCCCTGGGCTGATGTTAGAGTAAATGGATTGCAAGGAGATGGGATGAAGTGACACCTTTGGGTTGTTGTTATCTCCAGGCCACCAGAGCTCGGTGTAATTCACCCAATTCTGTAATTTCTGCCCAAGAAAGGAGATTGCAGCAGAGCTGAAGGTCACTCCTGAGCTGTGTCATCCCGAGGCAATGCAGTGCATACTCACACGGTGTTTATCTCCGGTGAATGTTGCGCAGCAAATAGGATAAAGCAGAGGTGTGCAGTGGGCAGAGAGATAAAACTGAGAGTGAAGTGTTTGCTTGGGAGTGTTCATGGCGGGGAAGGCTTCACCAGGCTGCATGAGGCACATCTGGGGTGCCGGCACTGGGGAAAGTCACCCGAACTCTGCGGGTTTTAAGTCTCTTGAGATTAAAGTATCTTTTTGGTAAAAAATGAATTGTTGCATTGTTGCAGAGTTCCCAACCCTGCACAGAAGTGACAGGACACTTTATAGAGAAAGAGATTTTTTAACTGAGGTTCCACATCAGCTTGCCAGGCAGGCAGAGGGTTTCATGTGTGGTGTAGGAAGCAGAGTAGTCCAAATACCTGCTAAAATCAGCTTTCAACTAGAAATGTGCACTAAATATTAAACATCAATGGATTTTCTATGTAATCAAATTGTGCTCCTATTAATACTTTCCATGAAATACATTTTACATCGAATCCCATTAGCTCTCCTTTTTGCAGTTAATTTTTCACGTAACTCTTCTCTTCCTCTTGCAGAAAAAGCAGGGAAATATCACTGAGTTACGAATTCCATTTTCGTTTCCATCAGCTCATTATATAAATTATTCAAAACCGGTTTTTAGAGTGGGCGCTTCCTTTACAAAAATGAGAGAAGACAGTCCTAAAACCAAACAAAAAAAAGTTAAAAAGCACCCAAATATTTGATGCAACTTTAATTATCTTTCCCGTTAAGCTGCAGTTTGTTCTCCAGTCTATAATCTCAAGAAGTATCTTTATACAATAGATGTTACTCAGAATATTCTATACACTTTCCATAATTACTATTCCAAGCCTCCTAACAACCCCCTCCCCAAAAGAAAAGAGGAAAGGAAACAACAAAGGGACAATTCCCAAGGCACGATATTTCTTTTGGGTTTCAACTCTCAATTTGCATATTCATCTCCAACATCTTCTGCCACCTTTTACAGCAAAACTGCCTCTTCCTCTGCAAGTCAGAAGCCACCACCTTGCACGTTGCCAAATGAGGGATTTTAATCAAAGAATTCCAACCTGTGACATTTCTTAATTAGAAAATATTTCCAGTTCCTGTTTTGAAAATAATCAAAGGAGATTTCTTTACTTATATCAAAACCACAAGCTTCTGAGATCACAGGAAATTTCATACCAAGCAGCAGGAAGAGTTTGGGAGCACTTTAACTTTTATATCAATATTCATTTGCTGTAGCGAAATTCAAATACTGTCTTAGGAGCCAATGGTTGTTTGGCAATCCTGGAAAAATTAATTCACTTTTTTTAGATTGAGATCTGCACCATGACAATAAGAATCACAGGTTTTCTTTTCCTTAATTTATTTAGATCCAGTATCCACCACTTACTGAAAGGGGACAGATAGAACATGGAAATTGTGACCCAGGGATGCGCATCTTCCTGCCTTGCTCTGGAGAAGGGGCAGCTGGAAACTTGTGCTAAAATCACCAGAAAGCAGCGAATTTGACAATTCTCAGAGGTTTAGGTAAGAGAGGAAATAGCAGAGCAAAATCAAAGTAGTTTGTTCCAAGAAAAGCAATGTCAACAGGAAACTACCAGCCAAGATTCTACTGAAAAGACAAATAAATCCATCCCAGAACACGTGCCTGGAACAAGGGAAGAACAGGTGAGGAATGATATTTAAAAGTAAAACAACAGACAAGATGTATCTGAAGGTCTTTCCTAACTCTATTTCCTGCTGTTTACTATAAATTCCGTTTTTCAACTGAAGTTCAGCAGCACAGAAAATGTTGTTCGCTGTAAGACACACACCTTAAAAATTAATCTCATTTAACTGGTGTGTTAATACTCACTTAAGGATCAGATTTCCTGAGAGGGATCTTCAGATCAGTCGAAATATCCAGGGAGCCAAGCAGAGGCAGAAATTTTGGGGCAAAAAGGAGGCAGAGCAAGAGCTGGAAAAGGAGCGTGACAAGAGAGGGAGGAACGTCGGAAGTTAAGAAGTCAGGAAGCACCCAGCACACACCAGCAGTGTCATCCGCAGCACAAGAAAACGTTGCCTTCTGAAGATGAGAAAGGGAAGTCAAGAAGTCGTAAGTTTCATCCGGAACATCAAACAATAAACTGATTTCCTTTCGATAAAACCGTGTTAACATCTGGATTGTTAATTATGGAGCAGATGACAGTTGACAGCAGATGTCAACAGCATCTTTAGAGAGGATTCCGCTGATTGGAAACTCAATGCTTTATCTCCCCAAATAAAAGACACACAAAACAGATTCTAACAGTGTTGCAGGGGAATGGAGCAAGTTAAAAACTCTGTATGAAGTGGGTTTTTATCAGCTGCCATATTAAACTGCTCCTGTCCATCTAGCACAACATTAATAATGGAAACACGCCTGAGTCCTTTCAGTCAACACCGCTCACTGCTTCATGGGAATATGAGAAAAGCTGTCAACAGAATTAGATAAAGAAGTCAAGATTAGTGGTGTCTTTTAGTGAACGGATAGCAAAGTTTGCACTGAACAAAGTTTTGTTCATGATGCTTCTGTCCATTCCTGCTCAGCAGCACAACAGTGGGTGAACATCCACATGCATAATTTGCTCTTTGATCCTTCCTCCAACAAACACGTTACAGCTTGGTTCTTGTTTTTTTTTAAATATCCTTGTGCATTTATTGATTTGTTTTTACGGGGATGAATTGTGCTGTTCAACAGGCTGAGAGGCTGAAATATTTTATAGTTGTTTTTCATTACTCTGAATTTCAATAATCTGTGGCACCTCCTTGTCCTTTAAAATATTGGCAGCACTCTGTGGTTTTTATTAAAATATCTGTGAGGCTTCTTTTTAATTTGTCAGACAAGGGATGGCACAGGTGGCATTGCAGAATAAGAGGATTCATCTGAAACAGAAATAACCCCCAAGGACATTACCCTGCTGTCGGTGTTTATTCAAATCCCAATGACTTTTGTGAGAATTCTGAGTGTCGGCCCAAGTTCTTTTCACCTCTCCAGCAGGTAAACAATAATTTTCATCTGCTCTGATAAATTCACATCATTTTATTTCCACCTTGCTCAGGGATATCTGAAAGAAGTAAAACTATCCACTCAGTTAAAATATGACTTAATAAATCAGTCCGTTCCAAATAACCCTGGAAGTTTGAACAGAGCCTATTCCTGTTACCAGGAACCCAACCACCACCCAGAGCTGACAAGATTCCAGCCAAAGACGTGAATGTATCAGACAGGTCACACCAGCCTGACCTAAACCAATAATTACTTGTTTGGGAAGCTGGAAAGAGAGCAGAAAGGCAGATTCTTCAGGTAAATAAACATGGTCAGATTGACTTGGAAGCATTTGCAGCTGGGACAGAGGAGTTGTCATCAAAGCACAAATAAATTAGAGTTCTCAGAATTAATGTTAAGCCTCATCTCATCTTGCAGCCTGAGAAAAACTAATCAAATCAAATAATTTATTCAAGGAATAGCAACTGGAGGACGGCTGTCATCTCAGTTAAATGAACTCCTGCTGCCAGTCATGCCCCATCATTCCTCTCTTGAGCCCAGGCCACCCATTTATGTACTTAGGAGTTACAGACACTCCTTAAAGGTCATTCTGGGTTCTCACCCCATCTCTGACCTCTGGGAATTTCGTTTTGTCCCATCAAACTCTGTTTCTTATCTGACCAGCGACTTTGATAACTTCCAGTCAAACCTGGTAATCTTTACAATTTGACATTTCCCATACTGCCGTAATATACATTCTACCTTGAAAAGATTTTTCTTTTTGAAATTATAAATGAAAATAAATTTCATAAATGTGCAAAATGAAATGGTTGAGAATTTGAAAAGTTTATAAGGTAATAGAGGAATTCTAATAAAGACTTTGTCATGATAAAAAATAAAATCCCATTTGATTAAACAGTTCTTATTTTTCTCAGTCCCTTGTTCACTTTAGTAACTGAAATTTTGAAGTATCATAAAAGTCATAGGATACCCTGAGTGGGAAGGGAGACACAAGGGTCATTCAAGTCCAAATTCCTTTGTTGTTATCAACCAGAATGTGAATATCAGCGTTGTTCTGAATGTGGTGAGATACACAATATTTCCAGTACATTTAATCTCACCTGGTTTAGTTCTGTGGACTTAAATGAACATCTGACCATTTTTGATGGAGAAAGTTGTGATACCTTTCCTTGTTAAACCCTTTTCCAAGAATTTCCTCTGGGGCATGGGAATTGGGAAATCTGTTGAAAAGAAAAAGGAAAATATGACAAAAACTCATCATTGGGATGATTTAAAACATTCCCTTCACAAGATGTGCCAGGAACATGGAGGCAGTGAAATCACACATCCTGATGAAGTACCGTGGAAGAATAAAACATTTTATTGAATGTGATGAAAGTAATGTGAGATGTTAAAGTTTAAAACTTCCATACTGTAATTTGGAAGTCTTTACGGCCAATATTCATGCAACCCAATTGCTGCAATAATCACTTAATTCCTGGCTCCACAGAAATTAACTCCGCAATCCAATGGCAGAGAGCAGAATCATTTTAATATTCTAGCAGTTACAGGGTAGAGTGTCTTATTTAAATACAGATGCACTTTGAACTACCTGCTCTTTCAAAATTTGGCTGGAAATTATAGTTATTACGCTGTGCATTATTATTTTTCAACAGTTGCATGTTCTATCCTTACACACAGATAATTTGGCTATTAAGTAAAATATGGAAAAGCACGGCTTGAGGCAGAAATAATGAAGATGAAACGTCTGATTGTTCTAAAAATCCATTGTTCAGCTCTCAGTTTACAAAGTCTGGGTCAGGTGTTATCAGAATGCCGCATGTGCCATCTGTTTCCGGTGTGTTCAATAGGAAGTTCAGGAGAGCAGGAGAGAGAGTTGAGCTTTTCATCTCAAAAGCCTTGGAAGTTATTTAAAACTTGACAAATGAGGTTATTGCAAATCAGCTTCAATATCAAGCAAGGTTTTCCCCACATTCTTTTTCTGCACACAGTAAGGTCTTTAGACATCTCGGTGTTTTCCCATAGTCATACAGATGTGCAGTGAATTGAGTTGAGAGATATTTTGTGTATTTTTCAACTTGCTATGAGTCCTTGAAAAGTACTTTTCTAAAGAATAAAAAGCTCCAAGAAAAAACTTTTCAGATGCTAAGTCACCTAGTGAAGTTCAAGGAAATAAAAGAAACCGTCCTACCAAGTGGGCTGAAGTAACCTTCATTTTGTCTGGAAAAGGTTAAACATTGACATACCAGGTACTTCTCAGAAGCAAATTAAAAGGACTGGAATATCACATGAAACAAATCACAGGGGTAATGAGGACAGAGCCATTTTCTGGATCTGTACAGTGTAAAACGCATCCTTTTAATGTCTAATTCCATGTTCCATCCCTGTGGGAATTAGCAACTCACACAGAGATCACAGCCAAGTTAAAGAGGACCCTGAATTCCTGCTTGGAGTTTTCTCACTCTCCAAACTGTTCCGTGCCCTGCAAAGTTTTGGCTCCTGGAGGATTCCCTGGGTTTGGTTTTTAGCAGGTTGCCCGGCCACACTTCCCTGCTAAGATGCAGCAAGGCTTTGGGTGTTTTGGTTGCGTGACTCAGGAGAAACATCCCTGGCACGTGACGTGTGGATAAGGAGCCCAAGTCCCCACCATCAACCCCCAGCCTGACAATAAATCACCCTCAGTGCTGAGAATGCAGCGTGTGCAAGGTTTGCCATTGCCATTTCAGTCACGTGTGGTTAAACTCCCCTGTGGGATGGTCAGGGAATTTTGTCAGGAGCTGCTTTATCTGCCGGAGTCAAAGTCATTATCAGCTCTGAAGTCTGTTGCTGTTTGTTCCAGTGACAGAAACACCAGGGAATTCTATTTCAAACTCTTAACTGAATCCAAACTTCCAGTTAAAA
>VZRN01006820.1:114286-173922 GCA_013397935.1 Dasyornis broadbenti | reverse complement strand
AAAAAAAAAAAAAAAGCACTGTTGTCTACTCTGTAAAAAATATTCCTTAGGTTTTGGAGGACATGCTCTCAGCTGGTGGCAATATCAAATAATCCTGGGATAGCACATCTGCCTTCCAAAGGATGCTGTGAGTGATCAGACACAAATGATCTGGAGGCGTTATTTTGTGAACTGACTTGCCTGGACTTTTAAAAAAGATTAACTTTCCACGCTGTAGTAGTGACTCCAAATTTAACACATCTTAAGGATCTGATTTCATCAGAAGATTGGGAAAGACATCTTAGGCTTCTCCTGGATTCTACAGGAAACAGAGTCAGAAACTGCAAGACGAAATTAGGAATAATAGAGCACAAACTTCCTGTTTTCACTTGGGATTTGCAGTTTAGATACTTTACCTTCTCAGGTGTCTCAAACAGTTCACTGGAATAGACTTTTGTGTACATCAAACCAGACAGGTCGCTCCAGGTGGACCTTGGGGGTTTGTAGAAGGCAAAGAGCTTTGATTAATCAAACGTGTTCACACATGACCTGGCACATAGATTTTACTTACGACAAGTGCAAACTTTTTCCTATGAATTCACCTTGCCCTTAACATTCAGAAATATTTCTTCTTTCACTAAGATGATAAAACGGTGTTATGCTTGTTTAAATAAAACTACATTCTGCCAGGGTGAGGAATGGAAAAAGGAACCAGAAATTGTGAAGAACAGGTAGAGCTTTCTGACATCCAGGTGGGAGCGCACAAAGCATCCAATTCCGGTTTCTGTTTAAAGATAACATTTTTCACCACGGCCAAGCATTGTCACGTAAAACTTGCAAAATAGCCAGGAAATAAAGCAGCACAAGCGGAAAGGCTACGAGGCTTCATAAATCTGGGAGCAGGAAGTGGCTGTGAATGAAGGGAATCTAACGGGTGCTTACGCTGGTATTGGGTTCTTTCCTGTATTTATTCCCTTGGCACCAATTGTTGGCCACCATTAGGGATAAAATGCTGCAGAACTCCTGCCTTGGTGCGCCCCAGTCCAAACAACACACAAGTAAGGGTAACGTCCACACCACGGTGAAGCTGAAGGCAGGAGGAGTCGGGGATTCTTCTCTTTTATGGCTTTTCACTGTGGAGAGAAGAAAAATGAAATTACCTTTATCAAGGAGGCGAGGAAGAATCCTCACAGCACAACAAAACCACAACATCTGATTATCTTCATAAATTGCAGCGTTGGAAACTCCATTGAAACCCATATTAGGAAATTTTTAAATTTTGCAAATTGCTGCAAATTAATTTCTCCAGTGGCTGCCAAAACCATCCAAACCTATCTCACTGTGCTGCAGTTGTAAGAAACTCTTTGGAAAAATATTTTGCTGACTTTATCTTGTTAACACTCACCAAATCTGATCTGTCAAATTCAAGCTGTTCCAAGCTCTAGAAAAAAGAGCTGAGAGAAGAAAATTACTGCATGATGGAGAAGAGAAACTCTAACCTGGTAACTAAAGACAGAAAAATTACTAAAAGCGTGACTTTCTAGATTTGTGGTTTTCCTTTTGAGTGATTAGGGATAAAGGATGAGAATGATGTGATTTATACCTTATAAAGGGGGAGGAGTTTGTCTTTGCTTTATTTACGCAATAAAATTAATAGAAACCAGGAGAACAAATTGATGTCACAAATTTTTTTTGTCTGAAGTGGAAAAGGAAGGAGGAGGATTGGCAGGAAACTTAGTTCTTTGAGTTTATGCTCTTTTTAACCCAAGTAGGCTTGGTAATCTTTGTGTGGTTATTTCTGGTGCTGTGCAATGTTTTAAATATGATGGCATTTCTCATCGTTTCAGCCAGGGAGGGATTCCTTTGACAGGTTCAGAACTGGATGGAGATGCCTTTAGAGGAACTAGGTGTATTTTCACCATAATCTGGAATATTTGAAGGCCCAGTTCAGTAGCCCAGAGTTAGTTTGGTGACACTTAAAATCCAATTATCCTCCTACTCCACTGTTCTCATATTGCTGATCAATCTCTGTCTTAGTCTTGTCTTTAGCATATATTCAGTCCTAGAAATCCAAGGGTTAATTGGCTTTTCTTAATTTGAGTGGAGATAGATATATATATATTCGGCTTCAGCTAGTGCTTTATTTCTCTTTCAGTTTGATTTGCGACATGAAAATGACTATTTACTACTTTTATTTACTGTTAACATTACCAAAAAATAATCGATGTTGCTGTAGAGTACAAGTTGTGGCTGCTTTCCACGTAGATCACCTTTTTAACTAAAAACAAAGTCTTTGATCTTCCAATGATATCACAGAGCTGTCGCTGAGCTTTTTCAGGCACGGGCTCTCTGGTTTTCCAAAGTAAAAGTGAAATTCTAGATGAAAGTCACTAAAATTTAAAATTAATTGAGAATGTTGCAGTATTTTCAGCTCTTGTCACTAATGATGGCTTTTAAGCAACTGTGCTGCTCACTTAACACCAGGATGTTGTGTAACCCGGTAAGATATTTCATTCCTCCGTAGTTACACTGCAAATGTTTCCTAGCAACGTGGTGCTGGGGAACTTCAAATCAAAGATTAAACCTTCCTGGAATCACAGAAATGCTCTCCCCGTGTTTTCCTACCCATGTTCCACAGGCAAAGCAGCAAATTCCGACCTCGATCTTTCTGATCTTGTCCTGTGACAGGGTTATTTTGAAGATTTTGGTACAGACCATTGGATTGGGCTGATGGGTATTTGAGATGGAGCTCCCCCAGTCACGCAGGATTTGTTTGTAAACTCTCAGCACTCGCTGCTCCTTCACTCTGGGCTGCAGGATCTGTTTCACCGGATTCATTCTTGGATTTTCCTTGGTGATGGTGGCAGGGTTTCAGCACTGGACTTGTACATATTTCAGTGTATCTGCAGTGTTTCCCATGATCTCTCTACAGCTGCTTGCTCCCCATCTGCCTCTGGCACAGGAGGCTTTGATTTCCCCACTGATGCTCAACTGCGTGTTTTGGTTACTGGAAACTTGTGTAGCAAACACTGCACTCCCCCACAATTCCAAATCTCCTGGCTGTGTATGAGACTGTCTGTGGGATGCTATTTACATTGCAGTGGTTATAAATAAAAAGTCAGTATTTTTAAATTTTCCTGACCCACAGATGTATTTAACAGCGTATATTCTGTGGAATAGGAGGCATCTCATTGTGACTGCTGGTTTGGGATCGCCTTTGCTTTCCTCAGAGGACACTGCAGGGATCAGACCATTTCACAGCAGTCACTCCACAGCCTGAACTCTTTTTATCCTTTCATTATTCTGGCCATTGGGAACGTGGGAACGTCATTCCAAACTCGGAATGTACTCAGGAATATGCAGCAGCACCCCCAGTCCCTCGAGGGGAGCAAGGAGAGCAGAGTTTGGAATTCCCAGCAGCAATTTTTGATGCCAGCCAGGAACTCGGGGCACTCCACTGCTACCTGCAGTTCCTGCCTGCAGGGAGAGGAGGGAGCACAGAATTTCAGCTCAGCAGCTTCACATTCTCCAGCGCTGGAAGAGCCAAGCTGCCTCTGCCAGATGAGCCCAAACGGAGCAGAAGGGGCTGCGCCCTCAGGAAAAGGTCGGGAGGTGCAGTCAGCCAGGAGCCAGCCAGCACTTCCTGCAGGATCTCGCTGCTCAGTGTTCCTTGCGTTACTGGAGCACAAGATTTCTGCTCCAGGCAGTTCAAAGTTCCTGCTGCACACAGCCTGAGACAGAGGAAAAAGTGGAGAGGTGAAGGAGAGATGGGAGGAGAGGAGAGCTCTTCCCAGAGAACCTCTCCAGGGCTTCCTAACATGGAACCTGCAGCAGGAGCTCAAACTCTTGATCACAGAAATTACTGAGTCACGGGAATAGGATGCCAAGGGATACACCAAAATCTCCATCTCTATTGCAGAGCAGACTTCAGTGAAAAAGCAGGAATTTTCACAGGAAGCAGAAGTTTGGAAGGCAAACACTTGGCCTAAGTCTGTGTCCTGGAAAACTCTGGATAGTGTTTAATGAGCTCCCCTGGCTGCCACTTCACCAAAGGGATTTAAATGAAGAGTGGCTGTTACCTCACTTTCTCCCAGTTAAAAAGAATCTGAACAGATTTTTCCTATCTGACTGAACCTACTACTGCTTGAACAGAAAACAGTTGGTTTATGAAAATGTTGATGGATCAGCAGAAAGAACAGAAGACTTTGGAAGTTTCTTGAATTAGTTTCTTGAATTTGAAAAGGCAGCCAATTTTCATCTTCATTTATCCAGGCACATATGGATGGTTCCATAAGCAAAAAAAAACCCCAACTTATCTTGGTCTGTTTAGGGTACAAGATCCAAATGATCTGAGATACAGTCCTCTGAAATTTGGCTCATCAGAATAAAAACCTGAGGTTTTATTCTTTGGAAAACTTGTTATCTTGGGAGAGCTGATCTATTCCAGATGTGCTGTTTAAGGTAGGATGCAGGAGAGATTTTAATCAAATTACAATTCATTAAAAAATATTCCTGGAGAGCTTTTTTCTCTGTTTGTCATCAGATTTAGAGGCATAGATGGTGGAGGGGAGGTGTTTGCAGTATTGGTGAGTTTTCTGGTACAAAATCATGGGGTTTATTTTAATTAAGTTCCTTTTTCGTCAGATAAAATTACCTGAAGTGAATTTCTAAAATTACCGTATTTTTACCTCTCCATCACAAGGCAGGCTTGTTCTGGGGATTGGAAGTCATGGCAAATGAGGAATTTGTCACTTGGGAACGCGCCCGGAGCTGATGATCCGTACGATGCTGTAGGGCCTGTTGTACAAGGACATCCCCTTATCCCTGGGGCACGCTGTGAAGTTTTACAGGAGTTGGATTGCACGGGAACCTTCCTCCCGTGTCTCCTGAATATCAAAATACTTGTTGGGCTGTAAATAGATCTCAGTCTGGGATGTAAATACTCAAACTCCTCAAGGCTGAGTTAATAAGTTAGAGAAGCTTATCCAAGGGAAAAGAAAGAGCCTACTTAGGCTGTCAATACAATTCACAAAATGAATTTTTGTGCTCTGTCAAGGGAACGTTGGAGTCAATACCCGGTGCACAGAAAATGTCAAACACTATAGGAGTACAAAGCTGTCCTTCTTGCACCACTGTTTTTAGAAAGGTAGCAACTCTTCTGCTTTTAAAATGACAGTAATAGGTTGGAAGTTTTTTCACTTCTGTTTTGAAGGGCTGGGAAATTTAAGAATTTCTTTTTTCCCCAGAGCCTGGGCACGTTGCCAAAAAAGAGAGAGAGTTTACTGTGGAGTGATATGAAAAAGACTGAAGCACCAAAAGAAGAAATGAGCTAAAAATTCAGGATGAAATACCAAAAGTAGCAAAGGGCTTGGGCTGCAGTGCCACGCTCCTGATTCATGATAACCCCACGGTGCAGGATGGACTCTACTGGGGTGCTAGAAGGACACCATTGATCTAGAAATCAGACCTGCTGCGGAGGTGCATAAGTCTTTGACTCCTAAACATTGCAGTTGTCAGAGATGAATGAGAGAGGGAGAGGAATTTTCACTGGGAATACAGAAACCCAGAGCTGAAACAGGCTCCTGTCCTTGTGGAGGCCTTAAATTCATTATTTCCTGAGATGACAAAGAGGTGGTGACGCAGATGAGCTGCTCCTCCGACGCCCGGGGCATAACTAAGCTCTGCTTGACACCTCTGTCAGCTTGGGGAGGAGCACATTTGTCCAGGATTTTGGAGTCCACAACCCACTTTAGGAGAAGCCTGTGACCCCCTGAGTGGGATCCAAGCATGGTTTGGGTGAAACGAGCACCTCAGGAAATCTTTCCATGCACTGCTGTGGCACAAAAGCGCCTCCAGCTCCAAGGGCGAGGAAGAAAAGAGGAGCTCTTCCTGCTCTGTGCCAAGATTCCCCCTTTGCAGGAGCTGCAGCTCCAGTCAAGGTCCATCCATGAGCACCAGGCATGGACAGAGCTGGGCCAAGCTCTGGACAGAGTCAAACTCCCCGTTTACCATTTCTTCTCATCGTAATACATTTGCAAACTTCATTCCAGTAATTAGCAAAAACTAGAGTCTTCCCTGTTGGGGTATCCTGGATTGGCAGACTGTGCAAGATGTTGGGTAAACCATTTTTACCTCAGGAAAATGCCCAGTTGCATGCTCCGAATGGCTCTGTTTGTTGGGAACGTCTGTGGCATTTCTTTCGGAGACGCCTCGTGACAGTTTGTCCTGGGAATAAAGGCAAGTCTGTAAATCTGGATAGGTGGGATGACCTAGCACCTTCCTTTCGGGAATTCTTGCTCATGCTTCATGATACAAAGATTTCTCCTGTGCACATCCCAGCACTGTGCTCTTCATTCTGCCCACTCCTTCCAAGCACCACAAAATGTGAATATTAAAGGTAGTACTTAGCATAACTGGAATTAATCCATACTCACTCTGGGCTTTTTTCTCCACAACACTTTCTAGGATTCTGCCATTAGAAATTTTCTTTCCTGGAAATCTGTTCTTAAAGGTCTGAACTTCCTCTTGGAGTCAGAGAGGATCTGAAGGCAACTGAAAGACTCTTTTTTCTCAGAGAGAGAGTAAATTTCTGACATTCCTCTCCTGCCTAGCTCCTTCCAGTCCAGCAGACATGACAAACATTCACCTCTTGCTTTCTTCATCTTTCACTCTTCTCTTGCTCACAAAAAGCTGTAAGAGCCCATCCCACAGACCAATTATCTATCTCACTAAATTACACTTAATCAATTAGTCCATTTGGTCCCTTGGTGTGCTCACGGTTCACAAGGAGCGTGAGGTAATTTGGTTTAATTTAAAGCCAGGGCTTTAGGCCAGGCTGCATCACCTCATCCTTGCCTGGAGCAGGAATGTGCCAGGGGCTGGTGTTCCACACCTGCTCTGGGCTCATTCCATGCCCATCAACACCTGATGACAGCAATGCTGCTCAGTTTTGCAGAATGTCAGGAGCAGAGAAATGGATTTATCTCTCTTCCCCTACTCAGGCCAAGGTTTTCCACAATGGTTTGGCCTTGTGCCCATTTTGCCTGCTCCTTAAGAAAATGAACAAGACAAACGGAGAGGAAGTCCGTGCTCACCTGGCCAAGTAACAAAAGCAGCTGCAGTTCTCCCATTTGGGCATTAGAAGAGAGAAGGGGGTGATTATTTAAAAATTGGACTTTGCATGTACTCTTTGAGTTTGGTTTAAGATTTTCAGCTTTTGGATCCAGGAGGGTGAAATGGGAACCAATATCTTTGTCTTCACCTTTTTGGTAGAAGCCAGCAAGGATACGTTAAATTACTGGCATTGAGTTCAGCTCAGACTGGTTTGATGCCTACAACCCCACAGACACAGCCCTGCACAGGCATAACCAGAAGCAAGGATTTCAGCAGCCTGGATGCATTTCACGTTCATCAGGTGACACTTGGCTGTCAGTCACTGGGGCACTGCCTGAACCTGGAGTTCTGTGATCTGGGTAAACCCCAGCAAGTAAAACAGCCTTTACAGAAGTTTCCTTCAGTGTGAGCAGCAAAGTCTTGTGGTTTGGGATTAAAAATGTCAGTATGAGGTTTGGCATTCATTGAATACAACAGATCCACGTCTGGTATGGATTTGGTCAGTGTTATAGTCACAGATAAGTGATTTTATTTTCCTTCAAAATTTTTCTGTTGAGACAGGATTTCAAACTATGGCCCATGGTACTTTTCTTACTATGACATAATTTATTTGATTTCAGCATTTTACATATTTATATACTTTAAATTTATTTATGTGACATAAATAAATTGTACAAAGCGCTCTTTCAAACAAGATGCCATGTTCTGAGATAAGTATATGAGGTCTCAAAGAAATGAGAACTCCAACTTTCAAAGCCAGACTCTGGTGGGCTGACATTTAACTTTAATTCTCTGCAAGTCAGTCAAAAATATGGGCTCCAGATCCCACGGAAGGGACAGACAGGAACTTATGAGAGGGTCAAATAGCAGTAGTTGCCAACAGTAAAATTTATATTAATATTTGCCCTCTCCAGCCCCTCCAGGCAAAGATCTCTCCAGTGAAGTCTATTTGAATTATACAGAAAATGAACATGATTATTACAATCTGGAGAAACAGATTAATGTAAAATCATGAATAGCTGTACTTACCCAGGAGAGGAGATAATGGTCCTTTCGTTAAAAAATTACCTAAAAAGTGCACTTAGTTTTGAAATACTAGAATTATTTCATCTATTTGTAAAATTTGAAGAATTGTTACAAAACTATAAAATTGTGAATTTTAAAACAACAGAGGAAAGCAATTTACTTGAAACCAGATAGGAAAAAAAAATAAGGGAAAAAACCCCAACAACCTCTTGCCTTTCAAAAACAGAGTTCTGCCTCTTCACATGAAGATATCCACAAGCTCCTCCTTTTCAGCTCCTTCCCTTCCACCTCCCCCAGATTCCTCATCCCCAGCATCTGACACCTGCCTCCTCCCACTCCATCCCCGGCTCCATCCCAGATCCTGCTGCTCTCCACAGCAGGACCACATTCCCTCTGCTGTGTCTGGAAGTCTCTTTCTCTATAATTAATTTAAGTGCTGGAGGAATTGCCTCAAGCAATTAAAATTAGGAAATCAAACAGAACAGTTCTCCAGATAACATTTACCAGTCTCCAGCAGAGTGAGAATGTCAATATGGCTTGATGGGGGTTCATTTGGAGCAAAGGAAATGAGTTAAAAACCACAGAAAGCCCCTGATTCTACCACAGCAAAACAATCTCTG
Organism: Dasyornis broadbenti; assembly: GCA_013397935.1. Classification (NCBI taxonomy): domain Eukaryota; kingdom Metazoa; phylum Chordata; class Aves; order Passeriformes; family Dasyornithidae; genus Dasyornis; species Dasyornis broadbenti. The sequence goes on along the minus strand of VZRN01006820.1, from coordinate 165,184 downwards.
AGTGCACCCAGCAGAAGCAAATAAATCATGAGACACGGCCTTTTTAAAGGTCACAAAATAACAAGTGGTTCAAGATTAATTGGTATTGGCACATCCATTGTGAAGGGAGGGGGAAAGTGATCAATGATCAAATGACACAAAGAGTCCCAGAAAATACATCCATCATAAAATAATGGCAAGGTCGAGGGAGTGACCTCGGGGGTGAGCAGATGAATGCGAGAGTGGGGAGCAAAAGAATTACTGGAAACGGTGATTTTAGGCTGGAAAATGATGAGTGGGTTTTAGGATTAAAATAAAATATTAAAAGAACTCAGTTCACTGGGGAGTTAAAGTGTTAGAGAAAGGGAAAATTAAAGTTAAAACTTTCAAATGCTAGAAAACGTGAAGTGCTCCAAAAAACTCCTTTGGAATGCAGGGATAAATAAAAAATACCAGCAAAGAATCATTACCTAATGAAGCCAGATTTTGATAGATAATAGGACTGATTGTTCAGCTGAAAAAAGTTGGGATGGACTCTGAAGGTTCCACCAGCTCATGAGGAGATTTCCTTGCAAATAACACAGGGGAAACTTTTCCAGGCTGAATTCTGCTCCCAGGTATCGAGTGAGTAAACCCAAAACCTGCAGGAAATACATTCTGCTGTGAAGAGGGAAATTTGTCATTTAGGAAGTTTTCAAAGTGTGGCCCAAGTTTCTGAACTAAATTCCACCATCCCACAGCACTCACAAATAATCCTGTCATTCCTGAAGGCCCAAGAACCCCTGATGGGTTTTTAACCCCTTTGTCTGAGCAACTTTGATAGCAGGCTGGAACTTTAATTCATTTGTTGTAAAATGCAGAGTGTGGGATGTAAATAAATGGAGTTTGGAGCACACTGGTCCAGTGGGAGGTGTCCCTGCAAGGGTTTGGGATGATCTTTGAGGTCTGTTCCACCCCAAACCATCCTGTGATTCTATGATTGTACTATTAAAATACTTTAGTTAAATAGACAGCTAACTTCTTCATTCATTCCTAATTAATCACGCTTTAATTAAGTTAGAAATAGACTTTTTTAAAAAAAAAGCAAACTAGAACAAAGCCACAAAGCAACCAATCAACCCACCCAACAAAGCAGAAAGAGACCTTTCTGTGGTCTTCCCTCATTACTGAGGAGCATTGCCAGAAAACGTAGCCAGCGTTTACAAAGCCTGAACGCCTGAGATGTGAATGACCAGGTGATATCACATTTCTGCTTTGATCAATAACCACCCGTGCAGCCTTCTGCAAAATCATTACCTGGCTTTGACACCGTTTCCAAGGTAAGTTACTCACACTTGCAGCGAGCCTGAAGACATAAATGAAAATATTGAGCTGGGTTTTCCTCACAATGCACGGAGCTGATTGGGGTGGGAATCTCAGGCCAGGCATTTACAATTCCTGCAAAAGGCTGCTCAGATAATCACACAGAGGCAGCACGGGAATTTCTCTTCACTGAGTTATCATTATGCACCTCTGCAGCATTTTCACAGAAGAAATAAAAGGAGAGGGAGGGTTGTAACATCTTGAGCAGAATATTTCATCTCCCTTTGATATCAGCTCCTTTGCCGTATTCTACACCACTTTTCTTCCCTGTTCATCATTCACTCCTTCAACATAGAGAGAGACAAATCTGCTTAGGCCTCATTAATGAAATAAGAGAATGTTTGTACATTTACAAGCAAGGGTATTGAGCACAAAATAACTGTTCTGGTGTAAATTCCTGTTCAATTACCACACAGCTAACCCACCTTTATCCCATTCATTCCTTTCTCCCTTTCCCTGCGGCAGAGGCTGGTGCTGGGCTGGCAGCTGGACTTGGTCTCAAAGGTCTTTTCCAACCTTAACAATCCCATGATTCTGTATTTTCCTGTTGTTAGAGATGCAGTAGCTGGGCTTAGTTATCTTTGTTGAGTTTTGCTCTTTGAGTTTTAAATTCACTAAAACGTTTCCCCCTTCAGTTTATGAGAATATTTAGGGGGAGTGGTAAATTCCATAGCTGCCTTTTTTCCTTTTTTTAGGGTAACTTCCAGACTAAATTAGAGTTTCCAGGATCCCTTTAATTATCTCCGTACGAGCAGGCTGTTACAGTATTAAAGCACAAGCAGTAAAATCCCACTTGATGGAAGATAATTTTCTTATGCAAATGACTTTAGTTATGAGTAGATAATTTATAATCATAAATACCAAATTCAAACAAACAAAGCTTGAGCATTGCAGAGTGCAGTGGGGAATGGAGATTGCAAACCATGGTGTGTCAGGCTTGCAGGAGAAGGTTGGGCCCCTTGCTGTCTTTCCTTTCTGTTTCATCCAGACTAGAAGCAATTAAAGAGAACTCGCTGTGTAATGAAGGACTCGTACTTAACGGCTATTCTGGAACGGAAGTATTTTTGAACCACAGTTTTTAAATTTTAATTTTAATTAAACTAACACAGTTCTGAAAAGAAGATTCCTCTACTAGTGACAGTTTTTAAATGATTGGAATTGTGTAATATATAATTGTGTATCGATGTGCTCTTTTTCCAGATGCATCTCAAAAAATCATTCTTTTTTTTTTTTTTTAATTTCACTTCTTTATTTTGTTGCATTTACAAAAGGTAGAATTTGTAGTAAAATCTATGAATTCTAAGAAATTAAAGCTTTACCTGTCAGATGTTCTAACTTGCTACATTTTCCCTTGAAATTCAATACATAATTATTCAGTAGGAACATTCCCAGGAGCCGTGAAAGCCCTTTTCTACTGTGAATTTTTCAGTTGGTGAGGGCATACAAACAGTCTTGTTTATCATTTGGAGCCCTCTTTGCTGTAATTCAGATTATACTCATTTCAAATGCACTTATGAGCCAAAGGGAAAGCAAGAGAAAACCAGGGGTGACCGCTCTTAAATCAATCTTACCTTGTAAGTCTGAGATCACAACTCTTTGGCTTTTTCACTGTTTTGGTTTCCAGCATTTTCCATCAGAGGTAGATCTGGCACATGGTACAAACCCCCAAAACAGGAATCACTGATTATTTTCACTTCTAGGGAAAAAATAAATCCCAGAATGGTTCATAAGCCACAATTTCACAGAATCACAGGATGGGTGAGGTTGGAAGGCACATCTGGATTCCATCTTCTGCAATTCCCCTGCTCAAGCATTGAGCCAGCATTGAACCAAAAACCTCGTTTGCCGCAAACTCGATTTTCCCGGTTTCTCCCCCTTGGTGCATGTTTAACAAGTTGCTCTCTGTGTTTATGAAACAGCTCTATCATATCTGGAAACCATTTCACTCCAGAAATGGCTATTCACTTCCTCTGGAAGAACAGAAATTCCTGTGCCGGAGGAAATAACCAGCTCTCATTCCTAGATTCCACTTTTCCTGTGTAAGGATGATGACAGAAGTTGGCACCACATCTCTGCGCATGCACCACCTCTGTCCTGTGGTACCCAAAATATTTCTACTTTTCAAAAATTACACTAAAAGATGAGAACGACACCGAAACTCATCTTTCCTGTGTTGCTGGTGTTGCTTACGATGCCAATTGAGAAACGAATTTTAATAAAAATCAATTAAATATGCAACAAATAGCTACAAATACAAGAGTCACTTAAAATGCTGATGATTTCCAACGATTACCAATCTTCCCTTAATTTGAAGCGGCTCATACACAGCCTGGAGACTTGTAAATGGGAATTTGCAGTGACCAAATATCCATTTCCTCTGAAAGATGTGCTGGGAGTTTACACAAGTAGCAAATAACTCTCCCTGATTAATTTACTGAGACTAAAAGCAAAAAACTCTGTAAATTCACCGCAGCTTCCAGGTAACTGCAATCCATATGCTTCCTTATGGCTCAAGAGAAAAAAATGAAAGGACTTACTCAGCCTAAGAGGAGCCACAGGGCAAGGGATGTAATTGGTTCATGAATCTGCCCCAATTGGTTTTTAGGAGTAAAACTGCATAATTAAAGGTGTACTTGGCCTCCAAACAGATTCTCAATCAAAATATTCTAGGGGAAAGTAAATAAAACCACCCAAAACAAAACACTTGTGCTCTATTTGAAGTTTTCTTCCTGTACAAAACATTTCTGAGCTCTGACCTGGCTAGAGGTGAATGAGAAACTTGTTAAAAGGTTGGGGATTTTGTGAGGAGTGTCTACATTTACTACCAGCTACCACCAATTCCAAGTGTTTCTAGAAGCAAGTCTTTATTTTATGGATTTAACTGTATATACATGAAAATTTAAATAGAGATAGCTGTGTGGGGAAAAGATAGAAAATTACTTTCGGAGCATAAATATCTGGTTTCTGGCGTTTTGGTGTTCATACAACCTTAGGCTTGGGAAATGAAGAAAGACATGTAAGATATAACTGGAACCTAATATTGAAAAACCAGCAAATAATCTGTAAAGGCTGGATAAACAAGAGTTTCATCTCTGTGGTGATAATCAGAACATTTTTCTGAGGCTGTGTGAGTGCCCCAAAGTCTGTGTTTAATATTAATAAACTCATTGTGGCAGGAGCACTGTGGCGAAGGAAATCAAATGGGGGCTGTGTGAGAAAGGTCAGGGCAAAGTCCAACTATTAAATACTAAAATTAATTTGAGCAATAAACTCCCTTTCTTTTTCTTGACCAGAGACAGATTTGGAGCTTCTGTTTCAAGGCAAAAGCACAGAGTTGGTATTAAATTTATATAAAATCACAAGTAGATGTGTTTCCCTGTGATGCGTTTTTTTCTGCTTCACGTTCTTTAGAACCAGACATTTTACTGAATTGACATTGTATGTCTGTATATACCTATTTGTGTGGTGTGTGATGGCTTCATGTATGCAAGATAAATAACTAAAAATATGCTGGTTTGCAGTACACATTAACTGGCATAAATCACAAGCCCAAAAAGCTTTTATGACCACCAGGACAAAGGCAAATCTTAAAGGCACAAGGTTCATGTGATGACTTTAATGAGAATCTGTGGCTTTAAAAACCCGAAATCTTTTCTTCACTCGATGCATTTGGGCCGATAATTAGAAAATGCAGGAAAGCAAAGGGGTTACTGTGCCTTCCACCAGGCCACGTCAGCGTGTGCACCAATCCTCTGCACAATTAAAATTTGAATTTAAGCTAGAAAGCTCTGGAATGTGGGGCAATTTGAATTTCCTGGGCCAGCTGCTGCAGCAGTGAGGTGAGTTATGGCAGAGCTGTGTGTGTAAAAGAGCTGTAAGGCTTTTCATCCCAGGCACATGTTTTCCCATGAATCAGGCAGGAGCGATTGCGCAGCCTGTGGGCATCACTTCTCCCACTTCACCAGACTCTGCACTTGCAGGCCCTCCCTGAGATCAGTGTCCTTCACCTGCCCTTCAGCAGAACAGTTGCACCAAAATTTCCTCCGTCACTGCAACTCCACCATCAGAAGACTGAAAATCCACCCTGATCAGAGCAGCCCCTGCAGGTCCTGAACGAGACAGAACTGAAGGAGAATAGAATGGGTTGTTTAATAAAAAACATTTTGGAAAACTATATCCTTCAGATAGCTCTGCTAATACCAGAGGAGAAACATTACAGATGTGACTTCAAGCGCTCAAAAGTGATGTGAAAGTTATTTCTATTCACTTTTTACTCAAAACCATGTGAGAATTTAATATTTCTCTATTTTTTTGTTACTCCACACCATCTGTATTCACCTCGTGAGGACTGTGCAGAGCTGAAGGCTTTGCTCACTTCTTACACAGCGGAATGGCCTCCTTGCTGTTTCATGCAAGGGCAGAATCCGCAGGGACTGAATTTCCCATCATTTCCTATCACAGAATGCCCGTCCCAACCCCAGCTCCCCAGCTGAGCCAGGCAGGAGTAGCTCATGGTGGAAAAGCTCAGCACCACTGCCAGGGACAGCAACAGATCCAGCACCCACACACCTCTCTGGGCTCCCAGGGATCCACAGTCAAAGGCAAATCAATCACTCCAGGCAGTGCCTAATTGTCCTAAAGAAACAAAGATAACCCACCAGTTAAATAATTGTTGTATTCACCCATATTTTGCACATGAGGACAGATCCTGAATTCCTTCATACCCTTTCTCCTCCCAGATGTGTGGCCACTTCCAATAAAACCTTGATTTGCAGAATAGCACAAAAGAGCGTTTTTAAATAGCATTTAAAGTAATTTTTTTAGGTGAAAGAGGTTTCAGGTACAGGTCGAAGTGATCCTTTTCCTTCCTGCATTTTGTTCAAGGCTCATGATGCACTAATTGAACAGGTCTGAAGACTGGCTTTAGTTCCAAACTGAACATCCAGCCTGGTCTGTTAAAGCTGATTTAGGAGCTGAATTGTGGTTTTAAAAGAGCCTGAGCAAACTCCACCTAATTAATCAGTTGGGGTTTTTAACAGCAGGTGACTTGTGCAGGCTGTTGCCTGCAAATAATTGTAAGGAATGACGGCAACGTAAATTGTGTGAATCACGGAATCCAAGGATTACGGCAATAAATGTGCCGAATCTCACCGTTCAGTGGATGTAGTTATTCAGATTGTGCAGTGAGGAAAATTGCCACGAAATCAACAAGTTCACATTTCTGCCCTTTTCTGCACCAACCCAAAATATTTCGTAGAATCCCAGAATCATCAAGGCAGGAAAAAATCTCCAAAATCATCGAGTCCAACCACCATGGCCACTAAACCATCTGCCCTATTAAATCCACTTATTACCACAATTTCTGAAATTCTTTCCACAGAATCTCCAGAAGCTCATTAAATGTGAGTTCAGCGAAGAAAAAAATAGAGGCTAATTCAGTGATCAGCATTTCAGTAATGTAAAACTGGATTTAATTTGTAAAACTTTATGAACATTTGCCATTATGCCTTGGATTTCACACTTAGTATGTTTTCAGCCTGGTTAAATTAAGAAAAATAATTAAAGTCAACTGAATATCCTTAATAGCTGGCAGTTGTAGAGCTAAATTAGTATTTTTCGTTGCAAATTGAGATATTAATGCCATCTGTTTTCCTCTGTAGAAATTTCTGATATTACAGGGTTTTTATATCAATTTTTCAATGTAATTAAAAATTTAGTGAAAACCTACACACTTTTGTCAATTTAAAATAGTAATTTCGATAGTAAATTATTTTTAACAGTAAATAGCTTTAACACTAAAATTAATAATTTTAAAAACCAAAACCAAACACCCACCATCAGGAAGGAAAACTGAACACTGAGAATTCTTTCAGATGTAAGTGTAAAATTCATGGAAATATAACATAAATTAATACCACTGAATTCCAGCAATGAAGTAACGGCACAGATTTCCATCAGTTTGGAAATCCACACTTCTCCATGCAGGGCCTTTCATAATTTGCTCTTAATAAACTGCTGGGACCTGTGCACAAATCACTAACTGTGGAAACAGCGGAAACAACCCTGCCTTATGGCACCTTCTTTAGAAAATGCGTATAAATATATGAAATATCATGTGTGCATTCGTGAGTCTGTATCTGAGAGCCTGCCTGGAGAAGGAAGAGATAATTGATCTCAAAACACCTGAATATAGCAGATATCTAAAATTTTACCCAAATATAGCAGATACCTCAGATTTTGCATTCCTTTCTACTTAGTGGCAGAGTAAATTAGCACTTTGAGTCCCCACGTCCCCAGAGTTCAATTAAAGCCGATGTTTGAGACACAGATACTGAAATCCGTTTGTTTGTGCGACATTCCAGCCCATTTCCCAAATAAAGCAGAAGGCAATTTATGCCAGGCTCTGTGCTCTGCATAATAAACTTTTTCTCTTTGTTTAACGATGTTGCCTTGAAAACAGCTGGGTCTGGGGTAGATCTGCCCCGTCTCAGAGACAAAAAAGGCCAGAAAGTCACATCCGGTCAATGCTCTAAGGAGGCTTTCATTGTTCAATAGATCTCCTATCTTCACAGTACGTAAGGATTTAATCTAATCTTTTTACTTATATATTTATTTATGGTTTTACTAGTATTATTTATTTTTATTATTATTTGAAACTACTGTATTCAAAGCCTCTAACTTTCTTTACACACTGGTGCAGTTAAAACCATGGTTGTGTTTAGAACACTAAAGCTATAAAAGATATTCCTTCTCTAAATACAAATTCACAACTTCCTTTTTTCTTTTTTTTTTTCCCCCCTCTCCCAGTATCCTTGCTGCTGGTGATCTAATGTATATCCCAGCAGATTCCTGTGGGAATCCATCTGCCACCTTCCTGGGAATCACTCAGCATCTCCATGGCCGGGGCAATGCCCCCCTGCAGGGCACAGGGGATGATCAATAAACGCCCGATTCCGTCCCCACTGGTGAGACCTGGCAGGATGGGAGGAGGTGTCTGATGAGAATCCAAAGGCTCCAGCGTCACCAAGCAATGCCAGGGATGTGAGAATAATTAGGGATTGCTTTCACTCTGAACTCTCAAATAACCCTGGATTTCATCTGCGACCATTCGTAGTTGTTACATCCACAATTCATTTGGAGAAACCCAGACTGGCTTGCTACAGAAGCAATGCCATGAAATGCCTTCTCAAATTAAATATTCTCTAATTCTCCAGTCTAGCTGCACATTTTAATTATGACTCTAATGAATTGTAAATGTGACATCAGAATTCTCATCTAACACCAAGAATTTGGATTTAATTTGAAAAAAAATAGAATTATTCTAAGCAGATGTGTTTAATGATCATGGTGCAATTAAAATATGCAATCAAGCTTGCAGAAAGTACATAATCTCAGGATATATTTACACAATGTTCTCTTTGTTTAACTGGAAACTGCACTGGTTTCTGACACTGAACTAGAAATACTCCTTGGACCTCTTCGGGCAGGTTTTGCTCTGCGGAAAAAAAAAAAGGCAAATTTAGTTGAAACAGAAGATTATACAGGTCCTACCCATATTGAAGGCAAGGAGAATTTGGTATCATTTGATCAGGATTTGGGTTTTCTTTCTTCTCTTCAGCTCTTGCTCTGGACAAGAACAGCATTTTCAAATATTTCAATTAAAAATGCTGTGGCTCCCCTGGAGAAGTGAGGGAGGGATGGAACAGAAACATCTCCGTCAACAAAAGGTGGATTTTCACACCCATTCTTCAGAGACTGCACATAAGCTCTGGCAGCGCCAATCTCCATTTCATCTCTGCTTTTCCGTTTGGAAATGGACGTGTCTGAACAGTCCAGAGCTTCTTGAAGGATGAGCACCAAAATTTTCATCAAGGTCGTCATTGTAGGAGAGAAAAGCTGATTAAGGCACAGAATGATCCACCTCAACCAACCTGCAGAACAAACAAGATTGTGTTGCATGAGGGTTTTGAAACATCCTCTCTTGTTTAAATCAAATGCTTGAGAGTGTGAAAAATGTTGGTCAAATCTGAAGATCTAACTCAGGTGGAACTGAAATCACTTCTCTTCATGTGAAATAACTCACAGTCACCTCAGTTTTGGTGATTTTTGCTATATGCAACCAAATGTAGAAGAATTTAAGAAAGTCCTACCCCCTCTGGCCATGCACATTTCCTTTTCTTCTCTCTTTCTTAGTTAAAAATATCTCTGCAACCAAAGGTACCCACGTAATGGATCTGAACAGTGACCTTGAGAACAGCATGATTAGAGATGCACAAACTTTGTAATACTTTTAATATCCAAATAACTGTGATAGGGAAAAATAAAAATAAATGAAAGCTTAGAATTCATGCTTTTTTTTTTGGGGGGGGGGATGGGTGGGAGGGGGAAGAGAATTCTAGTAAGTGACTAGAGAGACATATCAATTATTTATTTCTAAAAATTACAAAAAGAGGAAGTTCATTTTGGGAAAAGAGGGAAATTCATTCATATTTCTAAAGTGTTGGCACAAAACCTTAAGCCAAATGAAGTAAAAAGTGATTTTTTTTGAGGTCGCTGGAATGCGACAAGTTGGATGAAACGTATTCTGTGAAAATAACTCTTCATAACAAAATTCTTTAAATGTATTTGCCACAAAATTCATGTGCCCTTCCGTTCCTTCTCCCTTCAAACAAGGAAAAGGATTGTTCATTTTAGAGCTGCTGGGTGCCTGGAAGAGGGACAATGCCTTCACCAGCACACTTCCATTAGCTTAATTAACACATCTGTATAATGAGTGCTTAAGAGACGGAAGGGAGTCTAAAAGGACAGGAAGAGTGTTTGCGGTACAGCTGGAACGACCTCCTTGAAAGAACAGTTTGGGTGGGCAGCACTGTCTAGTGCAGAAAGAAAAGGCATTTGCACTCTAGAACATCACTGTGGACACTGCACATTAAAAAGGGAATTTTTTAAACAGACAAACCACATCCTTTAGCCATAATTTTTCTAGATTCCCTCTGCTCAGCCTGTAAAATGCAACTAATTAAATTTCTGTTGTTCTGCAGCCTGGAACCGCCTATGAATTACGCTCTCCGTGGGTTTATTTGTCATTTGGGTTACTTTGCATTGCCATAACTGACAGGAAATTTCTGTGAGCATCTCCCTAACCCAGGACACTGGACATTCTCTATATAATTCACATGATGGTTTTGCAGGAAAATGTTCTCTAACTGAGGAAGAGTTGTGGCATTTCATATTTTCAGTCACAGGAAGGTCCCTTTGTCTGATTCACAGTCCTCATTTAACAAAAGCCTCCAGCTCAAGCTTGAGAGAAGGAAATCAAACAAATAAGACAAGATGACAAGACTGTAAATTAAACTCACAGATTAAACACAAAATGAAAATTGGGGGGTGGGGAAGGAATTCCATTTTAATAATAAAGATTTAGATGTTAAAATTGTCAGTAAATTCCTCATCGTTCTACAAGGACCATTTGCCGTAGCTAAAAGGAGAAAAAGTATTTTTTCTTGCTTTTGACTGCACTTTCATGGGAAAATTTAAAAATGTGATAGTAACAAGACAGAATTTTTAGGTTAGAAGCAAACATAAATTTTTGAGTTTAAAGCCCATTTGAAATGACCATAACACTGGCTGGTTGTTTCCTTACCTTGTGAACTTGGTGAGTTGGCTTTCCATTTCCTATGCAGAGCATGGATGCTCATTTATAACCTACTTTGGAATAAGTAAATAAAGAAAGAAAGAAAGTATAGCCATCCTCTTATGAAGCTATTTGGATCAGCCAAAAGCCTCAAGGAAACAAAATAGTAAGCTGGCTTTTTGGGGGGTTTTCTCTGGAATTCTTCAATTAAATATTATAAGTTGAGATATAAATACGAAAGGGAGCACTGTTCACAAAGTGTTACCCATTGAAATACACTGAATTTCATGCCCTAGATTCTCTATCAACCCTTTCCTCTCTCCAGGACTGAGGTCTAATTGTATCATTAACAGGAAGTGTTTTAATAAGAAGTTAAATCATAAATACTTTTAAAACCTGGACTTCAAAATCATCCAGATGCTTTTCAAGCACAACTCTCCAGCTACATTTAAGAAATGGTTTTCACTCCATTCCCATTCAACTTCTCTTTTTTATTGTTATAATGGATTAGAATAATATTCATTTCGGATCTGTCATTTACCTCTATCAAAAGTCAGATTTGATCTCCAGCTCAGGTTTTGGAGATGGTTCCCTTTCTCTGCTGGGTATTTTATCTGACTGATTCAGCAATGCAGAGCTCAGACTGTGGCGGCCAGAGCGATAAAGCCCTGGGAACTTGGGAATTGCCAGCCTGATTTCTGAAGAAAACATCTGATCAACTCACCATTTCTTCTGTATGTGCTCACAAGAATGGCTCAAAGAGTCCCATCAATATTATCAGAAGAATTCAGACAGAGAAGTGAAGAAATGTCACATAGACGCTGTAGAAAAGTGCCACCAGTAAAAGGCATTAATTCAGGAATCTGCATTCTCTAAATGGAAGCCATAAAAATTCTCCCTACAATGTACAGAATGTGGGAATAAGACTAATTTCCTCTTGATCTGATTTTGCTATAAGATCTAACATCTTAAAAAAAATAAATTATGAAATTATTCCATTTCTTTTTCCTGCAATGGCTTGGAATATCCCTTTGCGATCCAGAGAAAAATTAGCATGGAGAACACAAACCTGAGAGGGTTTGTCCAGCTGAAGGGATAAGCGGAGAATCCCCATCTCTGTAGCTTGTGGATGCTGGAGAGCAGTGAAAGTGCATCCCTGAAGTGACAAGAAGCTCCAGATCCCCCTGCTCCCAGTTTTGTCCCCAGACACGGCTGAATAACCCCACAACTCCCCTAAATCATCACTGGAACAGCTGAGAGCAAAGAGGGCCCCTTTGCCCTCTTTTTGCCCCCAGAGAAAAACGGCTTTGGTCCGTCCCTAACGGCCGTGCCCAGGGCACTTCTGGAGCGAGCCCTGGGCTGCTGGGAGATAACTGCAGACCTGCTCTCGGCATGCACAGTCACGAGCTTTTCTGGCATCCATTTAAATGATGAACTCCTTGATCCCTTTAATCACATAACCCAGGGAAAATTATTCTTGATCAAGCCACAAAAAAGTTCCAAATGATCAGCACTCGACTGAAGAAGACTTGCTTTAACCTGATTTGTCCTAAAGACCCTGCGCTTTTAGTTTGGGAAGGCTTTTTTTTTTTTAAACAAAAAATAAAGTTAAATTCATTTCACTCTAATTTGTGCCATTTCTTTTCCATTAGGTGCTTGCTTGCTTTTTATTATACTAAAAGTGACTTAAACTGAGCTTTAGCTGCAAACTTAAAACAATTGGGATCAGCCCTTTCAGCTGGACTTTCAGCAAATTACACTCCTGTAATGTATATATATATATACACATGTATCTCCAGTCTCTAATCCACCATGAGGATTTAAAGAAACAAACTTGAAATTATAAACAGAGGCTTTAGAAGTGGAGAGCACCGAGCCAGCAGCACTATTTGTACGGAAAGTGTATTTGAGGAAGCAGAGTCCCCCAGTCTGCTTCTAACAGAGGAAAATATCAACAATAAAATGTCTGTAAAGAGCATCTAGGGTAGTAGCTGCTGCAGTAGGAAATCGGAGCCTTGCTTAAAATTTATGGAAATACTTTTGTTTGTTTTTCATTTGTGACTCTTTTATCAGGTTTCTAGAAGAAGAAACTTTAATTGTTGTTAGAAGACATTTCTTCAATGTCTAATTCAATCTCCACCTCATTTCACTTCATCCCAAGTTTTTAGGAATATAAAACTTAAATTATTTTATTTCTTTCATGAGTATAAAAGTTTCACAGCTTATAAGCATCACAAGAGCCTTTGAAATTTGAGAGTTATTAAGGTCAGTCATGAGAAAAAATTTAGAATCACTTTCTACTGGTGAAATATTAAATTTATTTCATGAGAAGTATTTTTTATTTATTACCACTCCGAGATGAGCTGGCAGCTAATAAAGCACTCGGGAGCTTTTTGTCTCTCCTTCCATCTTCCTATGTTGAAACTAAAACTGTTGCTGGAGGGGTTTTATACATTCAGTAGAAAAGCTTGGAAGTTGCTTTAGTGAATATTGTTTATTTAAATGTCTAAAGCACTTTACTTCTCATCTGTTAAAACAAATTTGCTTTCCTTTCCTTCTTACTTTGTCTTCACTTCTTTCTTTGTTCTCTGAATTAAATGTATTTTCTCACGTGTGCTAACCATTAATGCAATAAGCATTTTCCTTCATAATATTTTTATAACTTTCATCCTTAACAAAACGATTACAGATTAGAGTTGATTCTTATAAAGTTATCTAAAACACAGTGGGCTTGAACTGCTCTGGTTTTGGTCCTGGTTCAACAAGGTTTATAAGTCCATGGACATCCTTCAGGTGAGTAATTCCCTGTGATTTGGGTGTTTTGTGCAGGTGCAGAAGCAATGGAGTGAAACCACCGAATCAGAGAGCTGTTACGTGAGAAGTAAAAGAAATGAATTGGTGTAAAACAAGACATCTCTGACGAAAACATGCATTTAGATGAGTGGAATATCAGCAAAGAGCCTGAAACGAAGGGAGGATGGAAGATGGAGTTCTGCCAGATCTTCCGAGAGGAACAGGATGTGGTGAGAGCTGAGGTGTTTACAGGCAGTGCACGGGCTCAGAACCTTTATTTCACACGATATCTTTAAATAAAGCTGCACACCTGCTCTAGGAGTTCCAAAGAGCCCTCTGAAGCCAAGATTTTCACACCATGTTTGTACACAAAGTTCATCCCAGCCCGGCATGAGACACTGCAGCTTCACAAGGTGACAGCAGACGAGCAAAGTTCATGTATTGCAAAACTGGATTCCCTGGAAATGAATTTAATTTCTCGACTGAGGATTTAAACCTGTGAGCAGTGCATTTTGTGAGCACAGTCCTGGCCCACAGTGGGTTCCACGCCCCACTCCTGCTAACAGTGCTGCTGTGCTCTAATTCGCAGGGCTCCTGGGGCTGCTCTGTGGTGAGCAAGGCTCCAGCTCGGCTGGCAGAGCCAGGGATTGGGAATGCTGCACTTCCCTCCATCACAGTCATACCAGCTGCCTGCTAAAGCCCCTCGAAACAAGGAGCTCCCACGTTTGTAGGCATAAACATAAAGCAGAGATGGATTCTGGACAGAGGGTTTAACTTGAGGCGACAAAAAGCATGGATAGACCAAGAATTATCCTGAAATCTGTTTCGTGGGGTTTATTCTGGGGCAGTGGAAAACTGAAAGGATTCATATAATGTGTTTCTGCCATTCTGAGCTATGAAATGTTTCCTTAGAGGAGCCTTAACTACCAGCTACACCTCATTATTTTTATTTATAAATTCAAATTCTGGCCTGGATTCAGAGGAAATTGGCACTATAACTGGAGTTTCAGGGAAGAGAGTGACTTACTTAGAAGATAAATACAACCATTTACTCGTTCTGCAAAGGCCAACCTTAACTCCTTAGGAATGGGATCATCAAAAAGCACTCAGCATTCCCTCATTTTCCCCTAAAGCCAGACAAAATCCCCACTCGGTTGATCAGACCATTTCTTCCTACACTCACTGCTGTTGGTAATTATTAAAGGCAATTGGACACAGTCTCTTGGCCATAAGAGAAATACAGAAATACAGAAATAAATGCAGAACCTCTTCCTTCTCATGTGACTTTTCCCATCTGGTCAGTCATAGTTACCCAAGGAACTCCTACTGGTTCCATGAAGTTCCATGTCTTCCTGACAAAGCAGGAAAGCATTAGAGCACACGAAATACAAAATCCAAAGTATACTCTTCCCTCAAAAGTCAAATTAGGTTTTGCACCTCGGTTCTCCCTTACTTTTCCCTAAGTGAGAGCATCCAGACAAGGTTCATTGATGTTCATTGACTCTGACATCTCAGTAGAATTCACATGAGTTAACCAAGGAACTCCAACCCCACGAGCCCTGGGAGACAGAGGCATCCCGTGTCAGAGGCAGCAGTCACAGGCAAGAGCTCCACTTGCTACCAGCCCTTGGAGAGAAAACGCTCTGCAGACTCCTGCTGGTGGTATCTTAATTCCCATGCCTTTGTTTTGTGTGTTCCTAAAACAAATGTCAGCCAGGAGGAGTTCTTTGTAGGAACTCTGTTTGTTTGGCAAAGTTATGTCCTGGATAAAGTTCTGGAGCCAGAATAAATTGAATTATGTGTCTCTTATCAAAGGCCTAAGAAATCAGAATTAGGGCCTGCCAGTAAAACTTTTTCAAGCAGTTCAAGACTGAGCATGGAAGACTTAACTCATGTAAAGAACACCTGCTCATTAATTAAGCTGTCAAACTCACTTCGTTAAATAATTTATCTTCTCATTTGTCTTTACTGGGCACTTTATTTCGCTGTATTTCAGTATTCAACTGAATTTAATAAAAGCAACCACATTTCTGAATAGATCCTACCCAAAACAACTCATGGAACGTATCTCTACTTATATGTATATATGCACTAAAAAATTCCATGTGATGTTAGAATTTCAGCTGTTTGGGTGCATTTTGTTATTTTTAATGAATGATGAAAAGAAACTTTTTGTTTCCATAGACATTGATGAATTTTAATGTAACACTGGAAAGAATTAAACCAAAAAGCACAATTCATATGGCAAGGTTTCCCACAGACAGCTCAATGACAGGAATATTCAGTTTGCATTGTTTTGTGAAATGAGACAGCCAAGAGTCTGGCCCAGTCTAATATTGGTATAATACACAATGAACTCAGGATGTGCCACAAAGCCTTTCTATAACATTCAGAGATGTATTTAAGCTTTAAATATCTTTAGGAGAATTTTAGTAATCACAGATTATCAGAATAACAAATAAATTGAATACATGAAATAAAAATGTGAATAATAATGATCATTAAAACACTAAAATTTCACGGCAGCATCAATTAATTCTTTTGTTTAGACCACCCTTTAATTCTTCATCTGAGTTCGTGTTGGTCATTTACAGAAAGAAGGGTTTTAGAAGTTTGCTTTTCTAATTCATCTTTCAAAACACACTTGTCATCATAGAAAGCTTCCAATTCTACTTCAATAGAAGCATTTTGAAAGTTAATACAAATTATTTATATGCTCTGAATCAAGGTGCCTAAAATACTGAGAGATGAGTTCTGAACTTCAGCCTCAAGCAATGTGTTTAAAGCTAGAATTAGGAGTTAAAAGCTTGTATTATATTCCATTAATTATACTAAATAGCAGTTTTTCTTCCTGCTGACCAAGATGGACAACACAATGAAAAGGTGTGTCCAGCGTTCTTCAGGAATGTTTGTTCTGACTTGGTTTTGCTCCAGATTAGTTGAGCATCCCGAGGAAAGAAAAAACCAAGTAAGTTCATTAATTTCTTCCAACTAATCCTAAAATAAACATGGATGAAGAGAAGAAAACCAAAGTAAATACAATTACCTCAGAGACCAGACAACTCCTACAGCAGCTCACGAGGCCAGCAGGATTTCTGCACATGAGGCAGCCCAAATGCCGCTTGCAGTAGATGAAGATGTGACCAGAGTCCTCCGTCAGGTTTGGGACACCTAAAAGACAAATCACAGCAGCCTTACGTGGTGTGATGATCAGAAAACACTTCACTAAATTAAGGAAAGAGTCATGTTTATCTACATTTTTCTGTCTACAGAACTGGCAACAGAAGGTGAAAAAACAAAGCTTATTTTGAACGCAGAAAGAGAGATAATTCAAATAACTCACCAAAAATGGGAAGAAATGGGGATAACGAGTGATAACATGAGAAACAGGCTGGTTCTGCAGGACTCCTCTAGAAAAGTGGTTGGTACGTGGTGGTGCTGTTGAAGCGACATAATGGTATTGTAGTCAGCAATCACTCGTGACAGGACTCACCAAACATGACAGGAAAAAGCTAAAGGGATTTTCCAGAAATATCCAAAATTGCCTAAAGTGACATTTTTTTCTGACAATGCAAGAAGCCTGCTCACTTCATTTGGCACAAGAACTTCTTTTAATCAGGTCTGCACTGAGTCACTGAAGAACAGAGGAATGATCATGGACCAGGTCTCTAAATGACACGAAAGAACAGAATTCTGACCCCTGCTTATTCCTTCTGGAAGTGCTGGATACGGGAACATGCTCAGCTACTCCTTTTTATATGAGGAAATTCATGTTCTCCACTCTTAAGAATGAGACGAGCCTCATTTAACAAACATAACAAGAACAGTAATTATCATTATGCCTTCATTAACCACAGGCCAGCCAGGGTCAGCATCTTTTTGGACAGAAAGGGATTTTCAGGCTAAACTGCCTCAACAATCTGTGCTCAATGTTCTTTACCGATGGACTCTTTAATAAAGAACTGGAGGGAACTGTAACCTGTAAAATAAAAACTAGAAGGAGCAGCTATTTAATACATTTCTGGCTTATCTGGTGTTTGCAATGCTTTTCTTCTTATCCCACGAGATTGTTTGGGGTGTTTGGAAAACGATCAGATCAGAAGTGCCCCCAACTCTGGGGTAAACCAGACTGAATAGCTCATCGTGTAAGAGGACTAAAGCTTAAACGATTAAAACAGATCCATGCCAGAGAGCTAAAGGAATGTCCATATTTTCTATATTTCTAAAAAATATTCCAGTAGGGGATGGTTATGTTTCATTCAAAGCCTTTTCCATAATGATGAACTTATTGTTCAGATTATCAGCCAGCTTTGCCTGAAAGGATAAACGTGTCCTAAATGCTAAATTCTGTCATGATTCTCATCTCTATTTCCACTTCGGTGATTTTTTCATTTGTAAAAAACCCCTGGTATTTTTAGCCCAAATTATTATCAAATAATTAATAATTCATTTCGATATAAATATGGCTGAGCATAAAGTTGTTTAATTGCTTGTCACTGTTGGTTATTTACAATTCTGAAAGTTCTAAGTAAAAAACTTGAGAATTCACAGCTGAATTCTGCTTTAAAACTTCTAACCTGGGTCACTCCAATTCTTTGCCCAACCTTTGGCATTGATGAGGCTGCTGAGGGAGTACACCTGAGAATTTAATCTAACCTGCCTTCATGATAACACACAATACTTGCCAGATCTCAATGGGATTTATACTCACTTCAGTAAATTTCTACTGATTTATAAACAGATTTATCTCGTGTCTCTGCTGTTTGGCACATTACTCATCATTTCGAAGGCTGAGATTATCATATTTACTCCAAGGTGCAGTTTATAAAAATGCACAGGGTTCTAGAGAGAAAAAAAAGGAAGAAAAAGTTTTCAGCTTCTCCAACTTCAGGTACATTTGAGAACAGACCACAGCAGCTGTAGATGAATTTCAATTGCCCAAACAGAACATGGTTATGTGGGGGAGGATTAAACAAAGCCAAGAAAACACCTCCACACTGTAGTCGAGGTATTTTCTAAAGGAAATTTATATGAGTAGAAGACGTGGTTTAACACCATTTGGGTGTGCTTATTCCCAGGAATGGCTGCATAACTTGTTGAAGACCAAAAAAAATGCATTAAATTTTGTGAGAATTTCCTTTCCGTAGAAGAGCACAGCCTCAGCTTGTGATCCCCCATGGCTCCATGGCTGAGTTTGCTCCTGGGTTCCATTACCCATTTACTTGTGACTTCCTTTCTCTCAAGCACTTCAGTTCCAACAGCGAATATAGGGATAGATGGAGGAGGGGCCTGTGCTGTGTTATCTGTTTGCTTCTGCTCCCAGATCCAGTAACTGTGGCCATCCAAGCATGAAGACCATCAAACCCTGTCCAGATGTTTGGAAAACACAAAGAAACTTCACTTGAGAAAAGTTTTTCATCATTAAATAGAACCGTGGAAATCCCTTGGGTCCCCTGATCCAACTCTGCAAAGACCCGAGTCCTCCTGCTCAGCTTTCCTCTCTGTAGTACTTCAAGCTGAATTTTAAAAATTAATTCCTCTCCAAAGTCATAAGATCTTTCTAATTTTTATTTTTCTTTTAACTGGAAATGAGCTGTGCTTCAACATCTTGTTGAGTTATTATGACAGACTCAATGATGAAATCAAAAATGAGTCATAACAATCTGTGGCGATGTCTTGGCCAGGGTCATTTAAATAACGGCAGTGAGACCTGAGGGTGCTGTGCGATGGTGTTTGAGCAAAATTATTTATATGTGACAGAGACATTCACTCAAATAATGACTTAGAACAGCAAAGAGGTAGAATTGGAAAGAATTGAATGTATAAATGAGAAAGTTGTTCTTTTAAATTTTCATCTTACCTGAATTTTGCTCGTTCTCTCTAAAATTTCTAAAGATGTATCAGGTAGGCTCAGTATGTTCTGTATCAGAACACAGAGAATCGTGGAAAGGATTGGGCTGGAAGGGACCTTAAATCCCATCCAGTGCCACCCCTGCCATGGCAGGGACACCTTCCCCTGTCCCAGGCTGCTCCCAGCCCTGTCCAGCCTGGCCTTGGACACTGCCAGGGATCCAGGGGCAGCCCCAGCTGCTCTGGGCACCAGTGCCAGGGCCTGCCCACCCTCCCAGGGAACAATTCCTTCCCAAGATCCCATCCATCCCTGCCCTCTGGCACTGGGAAGCCATTCCCTGTGTCCTGTCCCTCCATCCCTTGTCCCCAGTCCCTCTCCAGCTCTCCTGGAGCCCCTTCAGGCCCTGCCAGGGGCTCTGAGCTCTCCCTGGAGCCTTCCCTTCTCCAGGAGAACATTCCCAGCTCTCCCAGCCTGGCTCCAGGGCAGAGGGGCTCCAGCCCTGGAGCAGCTTCGTGACCTCCTCTGGACTCTGTCCAGCAGCTCCAGGTATTTCTAAAAGCAGGGACCCTGGAGCTGGAGGCAGCTCTGCAGGTGGCTCCCACCAGAGCAGCCCTGGGAGCTTTGTGCCTGCACAAATCTTCCTCAAAAATAAATGATGAATCATTTCTTGCCTAAGCAGCCCCCCATGCCGGGTGTTACCTGTCTCTCCAAATCAGGCTGATTCCTGCACCACACGATATTTGTGTCTCCTGAGCATTCCCTTCCTCATTTGCCTCCCTCCTGCACATTTCTGAGCAACTTGCTGAGCAGAGATAACTGCTTGCTTAAAACTTTTCGTTTAGTCATTCAACTTAAACTGGTCTCCAAAAAAACATCTTTACTAGAAAAGTGCCCACAAGAGGAACACAAGCACCATGTTTTACCTCATATGGAAATGCTCTGGTGGTTGAACCCCAGGCAGCAACCAAGTACCACATGGTGCTTCACTCATTCCCACCTTCCCCTCATGGGATGTGGAGAATCAGGTGAAAATAAAACTTGTGGGTTGAGATAAGAACAGCTAAATAACTGAAATAAAGGCAAATCTAAGAATTAGAATAGTAATAATAATTGTGGTAATAATAATAGAATAAATTAACTCTATCCCAGCTGAAATCAGGAGGAAGGCGGATCAATTTTCCCTAGAAAGTGAGCAGGCCAAAAGCCAAAAACATTATTGGAAACATCGTTCATGCTGGTTTTCTCGCCTGTTGTAACTTTTCCTTGCCAACCTGCCCTCCCCAGCAATTTGGAGATGGGATCTGATAAATCTGCAAGCAACAGGTAGAACTCACAGAGGAAAAATTAACGACATAAATCTAAAATTGAGGTAAATTACTAAAAAAATTGCTATTTAAATGTTTGTGATTTACAGAGAAAGACTGTCAAGTTACAGTCATTGGTTGGAGAAGGCCAAAGGGAGAAACATAATAGTAAAAAACATGGAAATTATTTAAAATATTTGAAAATTAGTAAAAATACGTAACAATATTAAAAACAGTAAAAAAAAGGTAAATAAAAAAGCTAGAAGTATTTTTCAAATGGTAAAAAATATGAAAAAAATATGGAAAGTTTCCTCAAGAAATAGTTAGGATGAAAGAGAAAAAAAAAAAAAAGCCAAAAAACCACACAGAAAAGGATAATTATGAAGAATATGGGGAGACAGAACAAATAATCTCTTCAGGTCTTCTCCAAACTTGTCAGTCTAATTTCAGTCACTGTCACTGCTGGTATTTTCAAGCTCTTGGTTTTTTATGAAAACATTTGTTCAAAGGACAAATAAATAAGACAGATATAGACATAGTTCTGAAGTCTGTACAGTCTGTTCAAGTCTCAATATTTTAGGCTAAATATAAATATTATGTAAAAAAATCTGTGATTGGAACAAAAACTCCCCACAGAATAGCATTTCTGGAACGGAGACAAAGGTATTTCTTCATCTTAGTCACAAACGGAATAATATATTGCAGAAGAAAAGCCAAAACCAACCCACAACAACCATGGCAAGCTCAGAACGTTGCTGTCCTCCTCCCATATTTCTGTAAATTTGTTCTAAAATCTGAGTCTACCAGAAAATCACTGAGATTTTTTTAAACCAACAGCACTGGTCTGTTGTTGTCTTTGTGAAGATCCATGGGATTTTGCCCACTGATAAACTGGGATGGCCTCAGAAGCACTCAGTGCCTATCTCAGGCTGGGAAATAGGAGCACACTCCCAGTTTTTTCTGGCTGTAGCTGCAGATTTGGATGGAACAGCGCAGGAGGTGTCTCAGGTGGTGCTGGCAGACAGCAGGATGTGATTCCTGCAGCCTGGACACCAAAAACCGAAACAGGGCTGGTTTGAGCATCTGCCATCCCAGGCCACCTCTGCCATACCAGGAGCTTCATCCAGTGAGGAGTTCTCCAGAAATTCTCTCAGGAGTCCCCTGGCATGGTGAGCTCATGTTCCAAGCAGGATTCCGTCTCTCAAGGCAGATGATTTTATGTTTCCCTGCCTTCAGCATTTGGCAGGAGCTGCCCCACGCCAGGCCCTGTCTGTTCTGCCTGTGCTGGGGATGGCACAGCAGAAAATCCCAACATTCCTTTTATCGGCCTCGCTCGTGGGAGCTGATCTATCCAGGCACTCATTCCATGCTGGCATTCGTGACTCTTTCTGAACCCCGATCACTCTCAAACCCACTGGCAGACTTCAAAAATTTCACGGAAAAGTAGAAGATTTAAACACAATTAAATTGCTGCAAGTTTAATAAAAATAGGTGTTTGAGAAGCACAGTCAGGGGACGTTGAATATTTTCAAGTTTAGTCATAACTTTCGCTTTCTTTGGGCAATTTTTCAATCAGATTAGCCAAATGTTATTGTCAAATTAATCTGGGGTCAAGAGTTCCAGAGTTTGAGGCTCAAGGTGCAGCCAATTCTCATTTTCCCTGAACTGACACAATCACTATTAATTTGGGTAATTTTCTTACTGACTAAAATCAAGCTATCCATTTTAATGCCCTAAAAAAATAAAAAAAATAATAAAAATACTGTTTGGGGGGCGAGCTACACTTTTAAAAGAGTTTTATAAAGCTGTAACTGCAAGGAAAGGACTGTAGAAGTCTGCTGAAAAGAGATATAACTGCACACACTGCCCTCCCATGCCCTTTTATCTCCCAACAGATCATATTTCTATTCCAACCATCGTAGAGAAAAAAAAAAGGCAGGTGTGAATAAGCATTAATCACAAACCTCCACATTATTGGATGGGTTTGATTTGAATGATGCCACCTTGATTTATAAAGTAGAGAGCCAAACCAAAGCTATAAATATTTGCATTTATCATAATATTCATTTAATCTTTACAGTACTTAGTTTATTTAATTCAACAGTTTTGGGGGGTTGGTTTGGGGTATTTTGGGGGGCGTTTGTTTCTATAATTGTTAAGAAACTTGGCACAGTGAAAAAAAAAGGGGCACTGGTGCACTCTGCCTGTTTTTTACAGCTCTGCCTGTATGATTAGACCATTTTAACTTGCAGAGAGTCTGTCTGGGAAAAGAATGATCTGCAAGTTCTGAAATGATGCTGTGCTGTGTCACCACAACAGGGAAAAACAAGACAGCAAGCAAACAGAATCCAGCCCAGAAAATGGCAGTGAAAGCAGGATCTTCCAGCAAAAGTGGATTGTAAATAGCATTAAGCCACATATAAGGCATGGTTAAAAGTAAATACAGCACAAATGCTCCATAAAGTGCAGCTCCACGCAAATTAACAAAATAAATAGTAGCATAAATGGTGATAATTACATTATTTTCTGTACTCCTCTTCCTGCAGCTGTATACAATGCTCAGCCTCCACTCAAACACTGAGTAAGTCAAAGCAAAGTGAATTTAATAGGTCTATTAAAAGTGCACTGCTAATGCATCTTTATATAACTTAGAACAGCAGCAGCACTTCTCCAGAAATCAGGATAAATATAATGTGTCCTACCAAATAGCAGTAACTGATTTTAACAGGTACTTAGAAAGAGAATATTTGTTTAGATCAATATCCAATTAAGAATCCAGCTATTGAGAAGCTACTCTTTGGTTTCTCTGCAAATTACGAAAGCAAAAGCTATTAGTAAATCTTATTAGTTTCATGCTGGTCTCTCGAGATTTTTTTTTTTTTCCACCTGAATACTTTGCGTCCCTTAAAAGATAATTTTAAACACAGTGTGATATTGATTGTTTGGAGTCACTAATGGGAACTGATCAAACACAACCAAAGAAGATTTTACTGTAGGCACAGGCAGGCTGAGGACTATGATCTCTCAACATCAGAGGTTAATATTTCCACTTTACTAAAAAATCAACAACTAATCAGTAACTCGAGAAGAGAGTGCAGCCCTACTAACATTGGTAATTGTGGGATAATGTTACAGTGAATTAGCTGCAGGGACATCATAAAATATGAACGTCAAAGGCTGTGAAGGTTGCAGGTCTATTATTTTGAGGGAAGGCAGAAGGAAAATAACTCCTTTTTCTGTTTTCTTCCTGCATTGTGTTCCTTCTGCCTAAATTACTAATACTAATGCAAACCACACATGCTGATTTCTTTTATGCGCTGAATCATCACAGAGGATGAGAGGTGAGACAAGAATCCGGTTGTTTTCCTGAAATAGCTGCCTGTAACCTTCCTAAATCCAGGAATAAAGGAAAGGTACTGTCAGTTGCAATGCTGAATGACAGTGATGAGATTTCCCCCTTCCAGAAAAGAGGCTGAGTCCTGGAATGTCCCCCCATCTTTCCCTTCATGAGACGTGTTTTTAAGGAATAGTTTATTCATTTTCAGTCCTCCAATATCAGTCTTGTTCTCTAGGGGAAAAAAAAGGGTTCTCCTGGGCTTCAACATTAAACCCACAGGTAGCTGGGCCATTCCAGGTGAGGGATCCAAAATAACAACACTGCTAATGCCTCCTTTTCACTCAGTTTTCCCTGTTGTGCCTAGCCAAGAGCTGGACCGAGTCCCCAGAGGGATGAAAGCCTTCTCTGTGTCTCCTGCCATCCCTCAGCTAATCAATGCCAATTGCCATAAGTGGCCTGGTGCTGGCTGCTAATTAGACTCTCACTTAGACACTTTAACTGGAGCAGTGTGACAGCGGGAAGCAAAGGGTCCTGAGAATGCTGCTAAAGAAATGTTAAAAAACCTGCTTTCCTGCATTAAATATATATATGTATATACACCATTGCAACACAAGAATACTTTCAGCTTGAAACAAAGGGAGAGTTATTTTCTTTTCATGACCAGAATTCCAGCACATCCCATCATGTTTCCACGCTAATAATTGTTTTGATGAATGATGTGAACAGCACATCATTTAGTTTCATAACTCCTCCTGATTGTAAGCCCCTTGAATGTCAGACAACATTCACTATGGCAACAATATTCCATAGCCATGCAGGGACTGTAGTAGTAAGGAAAAGGGGGGGGGGAGGTGCTTCTAACAAGAACTAGACTAAAAGAATTACTAAGACAATACAGAATTGCTAGAAGTAATGGAAAAACTCCCTTAGTTTCTGTATATACTGCTAAAGTTGTTAATCTGCTATCATCTATGCTTTTGAAAATCGAGCGGGTTTTTTTTTTAATATATAAATTAAAGGTTTCTTTAGCTGGGTGTAAATTCAAGGCAAATCAAAGTAAGAGAAAAGCCATCACTGACTCAAAGAAGTTTGGGTTCAAATACTAATTTTATAGGCAGCAGGGAAAGAATCAAACTTATTTCACTATTCAAGTACAGTCTTCTCACTTCACTTACATGTTAGTGTCAGCACAAGAGTACGGAGCAAAAATTATAATTTGTGTTAAAGGTTACCATTCTTAGAACTGCAGAATCATGGAATGGGTTGGGTTGCAGGGGATTTTAGAGATCATCTTATTCCATCCCCCTCCCACAGGCACCTTCCTCCAGCCCAGGTGTCGAGCCTTCACTGCTTGTGAAAGAAATCTCCTGGTTTCAGTCTCCCGCTATGGAAAGAGTGGTTTGTGTTATCCCTTTGTTTACGTTTTTCACACTGCCTTTCACAGGCAGGACCATGGACAGCCAGCAGAAGCCACCACTGGAAAGGAGAATGCAGAGCCTGTTGGAGCACTCAGCACCCCCCAGATCAGTAAATCAAAGTGTTTTTAAAAAGAAATGGGTTTATGTGAACGTCAGCAACTTCCACGCTAATGAAACTGAAGTGAACTTCATCTAAGTGGAGAAGAGGATTCTTCCCAACAGTTGCTACTGTTCACACTTGAAGGATGTTTACTCAAGGAAATGTGGAGTGCACCAGTGAGGGGACAGAGCTGCTGTGACACAAAGCAAAAGCAGCACAAAGACCTACTTTGGCTGTTCTGCCGAGTTCTGTAACTCTCCTGACCTTCACCTTCAGTGACGGGGCTGAGCTGCACAAGTTGAGGTGGCACCAGCGGACACAGGGGCAGGGGTCAGGTAATTCAGTCTTTTAAGAGAAACTGGTGACCAAAATCTGATCTTTTAAAGAACAGATGGCCTTGGCCACGCACACGCAGCACTGACACAGATACCCCAGCTCCCAGCGGGGGCTGCTCCTCCAAACATTCTCACCTCTAAAGATCTTTAGGATCAGGAAACCCAGACAACCTCGTTCCTGCCCTTCAGACGATCTCCAGCCATTTGCAGCTATGAACTTAATCTGTGCTAGAGAGAAGAAGTCTTTAAACAAGGTCTGAATGAGATTATAAAAGAATGACGTTTCCTCTGGGACAAGCCCAGAGTTCCTGACACTGTCCTTTGTGGACACCGAGGTATTTGCTGCTCAGTAACCTTTAGTGCACTTCATAGTGTAAAGGACATAGAATATCAACCAAGGCAACCTTTTTTATTTTTTTATCTCATATGACTGCATCTGTCTCAAAGACTAACTTACTGATTAATGTTCTCCAAAGAGATACCACAGAAATTCTGAACAGAAATTCTGTTCCACTTACTGATCATTTTCTGACATTTAAATATTCTTTTTCTTTTTTACTTCTATACACTTGCTGCTTGTATAACATGGGAATATATTCAGTACTATGTATAAACACAGCAAATAAAGTGGTATCTACAGTCATTTGAGATATCAAAATAATGACTTAGTTGATGTTGTACCAGCAGATGCAGGAGTAGTGTCTGCATCATTCAGCAAAGCAGAATTTCTGCTTCAGTTCTGCTAAAAAATGACAGACTGGCTCAAGAGATATGCTGCCTACCTTAAAATGTGTATATATGAAGCAAATTGATTCATTTTTCACCCCTTGCATGAATGTGGATTCAGTCTCTAAAATCACTGTGCAAACCCAAAACAGGAGTATAACTACGTAACCCTGAGTTAAATAAAAGAATTTATATTAGAAAGGGAATGTGCATTCTTACTTCCAATAAAAAACTTGTTCTCTTGAATTTAACTAGAGGGTGGTTAAAAAGATTGGACACATTTGTATATGCAGATCTTTGCAAATTTTTTTCTCTTAAGAAAATAAATGCTGTTGGTGTCTCAAACACTCCAAATTGTCTACCAACTGTTCAGAGCTGGTTAGAGAACAAATCAACAACAGGAACCGTATCTAACTGCAGATAGG
This sequence comes from Dasyornis broadbenti, assembly GCA_013397935.1. Taxonomy (NCBI): domain Eukaryota; kingdom Metazoa; phylum Chordata; class Aves; order Passeriformes; family Dasyornithidae; genus Dasyornis; species Dasyornis broadbenti. The sequence goes on along the minus strand of VZRN01006820.1, from coordinate 137,920 downwards.
AAATGGCATCTGACGTTTGAAACACGATCAAGTCTAGTCATTATTTCCCCTTCTTCCAAGTCTCCTTAGCTATATTTAGAATGTAAAGAATACAAGAACTGCAGCACACATAAAGTGTACACAAATCTCCCCAAAAGGCCCTTTTATTTCTGCAGGTGAAATTTTTTCTGTATTTCTGAGATGCTACAGAAAAAAAAAACAACCAAAAATCCTACAGACAGCTCAAGTCATGACACTTGTACTACTTTGTGCTAAATAATGCTCAAGCAAATAATAATAATGCTCAAATTGTCACATGTCACCCTTTAAAAGGATAACACTCATAAGCTCCTGAACAATGGCTGACTTTGTGCTCTGTTTTATTCCACATCAAGCATAAGAAAAGTAATTTTGCTTCCCAGAGTAGCTGAGATGAAGTTGTTGACACTGTTTGTCACGGTTTCAAATACACAGAGTTGTTAAGAGAGCTCAGCTCAGGCTTTGTGGCTTGTCATCAACTTCATCTTCAGAACAACCCCAAGAAATGGAGGGCAGCCAGGCTTTGTTCTGCACAGGCGAGGCACAATTTGCAGCTCCGGGATTTTGGAGCCTCTTCATTTAGCACTTCTCTGACAATTCTGAGAGGGAGAACTGGATGCCAACCAGGAACTTTCAGTTTTCCGTATTTAAGTCGCGAAGGAGCCGCACGGATTTTTAACGACGGGCGTCGTTGTCACCTTGCCAAGACACAGCTCAACCCTCAAACAGTGGATTTACCCACATTCAGCACTTTTTTGGTTGTAGTTAAATATGTCAGGCTTGGGTTTGGGACTCAGAACCATTTCCAAAGAAGACTGGCAGCAGGTGTTTTCCACTTGCATATGCAATTTCTTTAAGCTCCATATGATCAACTATATATAATTTTTACTTCTTATGTAACAAAACATTTCTCAAACGTGTCGACATCCAGGGCTTTCTCATCTGACAACAGCCACCGCTGCAACTCACACAAAGTAATTCCAAAGCACTTTGAAGACACAAAATCCTGTCTGGCCACTACTAAATCAAGACTTTTCCCAAGGCATAGGCAACATTCCGTCTTTAAGATGGGAAAACTAAAGCATTTACCAAAGGAACTTAAAACAAGAAAAAAGCAATGCTAAGGTTTAAAAGGAAACAAAATTACATTCTAGACATTCTAGAATGTAGATTCTTGAGTAACAAACTTGACTTTTTAAAATTCATTTGAAATAAAATCCCACTAATAGATTCAGTTTCATCATGAAAAGTACATAAAACACTGAAAGTCCAGAGAGAACATACAAAAAATAAAACTGTGCTTGTTTTATGTAAGGTACGAGGGGGCTTTTTGTTTGATTTGCTTTTTCCACAGTCCTCAATTAACAAATTAATTAACTCTTTGAAACCTCAAACCTTATCTAGGCCTCAGCTTTTCTCTCTGGGATAGAACAATGAGCCTTTGGTGGGTCCGGCCTTCCAATTTAAATTTCTGGAACATTCAAGAAAGATTTTCCTACTCCCTTAAGCAGTGAATGATGCCAGCTGACCCCGCAGAAGTGAACTCTGTCAGCTGAGGATGGCCAAGAGGGCAGGAGTGGACCAAGATGAATGATTTTTCCCAACAATCACCAGATAAAGGCAGGGTGAGCAGAGATAAACAACGTCAGCTCCAAGTGGTGGCACGATGAAAGGCAGACAATAATGAACAGTGTCAGACAGAAAGATTAGGATGAACAATGTCCCGTTGTTCAGCCAATTTAAGTAAATGAAGATAAATGACACCAGACACTGATTAGTGAGCAAATGGACAAAACATGGGTAAGATGCTGGCTATTGAGAATAATTTTAAAAATAAATTTTTTGTCTTTTTTGTGTGCAACATAGAGTACAGCATGGCTGTACACTTTAGTTTTTCCTCCTGTATCTGTTCTGTAGCTTTGGGATTACAACAGCCCCAGCCCAACATGGTGCATATTCTCACATAAATACTTTACTTTCAATCTCACCCACGGAGCTTCTGCTTTCAAGACATTTTGTGCTCTCTCTCTGCCCCTGAAGACTTGTAATTCTGGTTCATTAGAAAAACAACAGCTCTGTGGTGCCCTTATGGATTCCATGGGTTGAGCTTTCTTTTCAAAAGAGTTGCATGAGGCGGGGTTCAGTCAGGGCTCTCAATGAACAATTTTAGCAACAGTACCTGAAAAAACGAACAACTGCAGCTCTGAGAGTGATGGCTGCGGAATACAAACAACAGTAAATAGTCCCTGAAGTTTATGGAACTTATTCTCTGCTAGGGATGGTCTCTGAAATGTTGTCCAAGAAATGCAGGAAAGCTGAACCTTTTTGATAGAAATGGAATCCTGTTAAGGCTGGTGGCTGGGCTGGCTTATGCACGACAGAGATTACAAGGGAACGATTCACAAAGTCCTGCTTGCTTTGATACACACTGGCTCATTCCACCTCGCACATCAGCTTTGAGAAAGATTATTCCATAGTCTTGTGGAGCATTACACATCAGCGTTGGGCAGCCTGGGATGATTTTCAGGAAACTCACAATCGCAAACTTCATAACTGGTGATCAAACGAAATTGTAATTCAGGAATGAGCCCTGTGCTGGCTCTGAGTCCTGAGCAGAGCAGAGTACAAAGTTTCCAAAGTCCTAAACTCTCCATATTTCCATGTCTGGGGCACCCAGGACAGCAGTGACAGCAATGGCAGTGACACAGAAAGAGGGGCCCATGTCACTGCATGAACACAAGGCGTGAAACAGAGCTCAAGCACCCTCGGAACAGTCACGACCAGTTTTATTAAGAAAGCACTGAAATAAATATTTACTAAAAGGAGATAAAGCAAGAGAGATCACAGCAGCTGTTGGGCTGAGAAGGGACCAGAATTGTGTTGCTCTCCCATTTTAACATCACTCTTGAATGGCACATGAATAGTGAGAGGCATTGAGGGGAAAAAAGAGTAAAGTAATTCCTTCAGCCAAGAAGAATGAGAGGTCTATTTTTTGTGATACGATTCCTCAGAAGAGCGAAATGAGGACTTTTGCCTGAGCTAAGATTTACTTGATGCACTGCTGCATGCACTAGTGCAGTATTCTAAAATTTTTTTTGCTCTTCAAATCATAAGTGGAAATTGGGAAGGGTTACACACAAAAGGTCTGTGAGAAGTGCTGAGGAGCCAGCTCCTACCTTCCTCATCCTGGGAACACAGAAGTGCTTGAAAATACTCAGAAATTTCCAACAGCTAAATTCCTCTTCCACAGCTGTGACACCAGTGTAGGTTTTCTTGTTCTTATATTTTGTCACGCTAATGAGCTTCCAGCAGATGAAGAATTAGTTAATGTCTTTCAGGTAGCAGGTCCAGAGCAGTAAAAAAGAAATACAGGACTGTACAGAACCATAATTCTACTGAAATTATAATAAACGGATGAAGACAGTGTTTTAGGAAAGAATTATCTAAACAATAAATAAAAACAATATAAAAATTCAGATGAAAATAAAAAAACCCAACAATGTTCTCTAATATTCATCATTTGGCCAGTCAGCTCATCTTTGGTAATACCACGGTAGTTTGAAGACCAAAAGGAGCTCCAGGTTCAGTGGTGGCCACCACGTCACCTTTGACAGTTTCTAATCTGTCCTTAATGTCCTAAATGCAAAAACACCCCTCAGAATGACGATCAAGAATGTGCTGTAAAATACTTTACCCACATTGTAAAAAAAAAAAGAAAAAAAAAAAAAAAGAAAAAAGCAGCATTTAAGAAGTCATAAATTCCCTTAGTTCCAAGGCAGTGCACACAGAGTCCTCTGGGCATATTTCAGACCAAGTGGCCCTTCCCCTTCTGCTTTCTCTCACAACATTTGTGGGGAGTCACTTCAGAGCTCTCAAACGAGCCATGTTGGAATCCTCATGAATATCCCTTTTCCTCTTGGCTTTTTATGGGACAAGCCTCTCTTTACTGAGACATTACAATTACCTGAGGTAAGCAGCCATCTGTGGATCCAGACCTCAAATTGCAGCGCTGTTTTCATCACATTTGCCCCTACACATGCTCCACCTTGAATGGGGTAAAGACAACACAGGACCCCAACAGCTGGTGTTCAGTTGATGGGAGACAATCCTAGTTCATCAAATTGAGGGGTCTAAATTAGCAAAGCACCTTCCATGGTGAAGGTCACTATTGACTTTTCCACTGAGAGGAGATGACATTGTGCTGACCACAGGTCAGGTTAAATTGAAAGGACTCGTTTCTCTTCTTTTGGATTTACTGTCTGTCCTTAAGAGGTGCCAAATGGCTGCTTCAACTCGAGCTGTTCTCTTGTTGTTTTCTTAATGACAGCTCCATCTACATTTTGTACATATACATAATTTCTAATTCTTGGAAATCAGCCTACCTTTAAGCTTGGAGCCTGATCTTCAGCTGTATGTCCCCTGAAATGGATGTTTGTGTCAGCAACAGATATGATGCCGTGTGGTGGCTTTAATCCCTTTTCTTCTGATGGTTGGACTAAAACAGGAGAGCTCCTCTCCACTGCGAATTGAAAAAGAAAATCAGAGTGAAATTTCATCATATCTTCCCTTTTAACCTCTGATAGCCAACTGAAATGTGCTACTAGAACTGCCTGCAAAAGCATTAATGAGTCCATGATTTTAAAAAGGTTTTTAAAAAGAAGAAACTTTAAACAAAATCATTTGTATCATAGCAACTCTAATCAGTACAAGTTACAGACTGATTTTACAGAAGTATGCTGAGTTGCCCATTTCAGCTTGCTAAAGCAATGTATTTCCAAAGCAACATTGCACCTCATTCTGGAAGATTCTTTAATTAATTTGAATGCTGAAGCACTGCAAAAACAAAAAACGTGTTATGCAACATTTAGTTTCACTGAGCCATCCAACAGCATAATTTTTACCAGTTTCTCTATGTTCCCATTGTGTTTAATTCTGTTCCTTGTATGAGACTGCAGATGTCTGTGCCTTTTCCCCACAGCTAAGACTGTTCTCTCATATAATGTAATGGCTACAATATAACCCCCAGATCCAGGACAATTCACTTGTTCTGGGAGGTTAATAATTTTTTTTTCCCCACATTTTTATGGAACATTTACTTTCAAACACATCCTAGTCACTGAGGTGTTAATTCAAAACAGGCCTTTGAACAGCTAGCAAGAAAATGAGAAGGGAAATCCAATTTCAGAAAATGTGTAAAACTGTGCAGAGGGGGAAAAATATCATTTTTAGAGAATTGTCTGCAGATGACTTTGAAATTCACCTCACAGACACGGAGTGATATCGGGCAGAACGGAACCTCAGTGCTGTGCCTAATGCAAAGCACAGCAGCCAAACACTCCAGATTTGGGAGGAGAAGCTCTGCAGACCAGGGCTGCCCTGTTTCTGGTCCAGCTCGGTGGTTTCTGACGAGCTCTTCTGCTCGGAGCCGTCGAGTGCTCCCACACCCAACCCCACCCCAGCTCCCGAGCCCCTTCCCCAGGGGAGGATGTTCCTTCTCACAAAGCCAACATGCTCTGCTTGTGCCACCAGAAACAACAAAAATCCTTTCTCATTTAGCTCATTTCATGGGTAAATTAATAAACACATGTTGGATACTGGGGGAAAGCGGGAATTTTTAAAGCCTGCACTCAGATACAAAATTTCTCAACTTTGCTTGCTGGTCCAAACGTTATTCAACTCTTTGCCACTATTTTTAAGGCAAAGATACAGCTGACATATCCTGGTTCTGCTCCTTTGCTGAGCACAGGAGGCCGTTCTGTCAGGCTCTAGAAGGACTCAATGCTAGGGGTGGCATTTGGGAACAGATGTTTATTCAGAGTGAACCGAAGAAAGCAAGAAATAATCAGTTTATCAGCAGCCAACAAAGCACACATACTGTGATGATTAATATGCATTTGAGTGGAGAACTGCTCTTTTTGCCATTAAAACTTGTATTACTTCAATCACATCTTTCACCAAAGTCTTCTAATTGCACTACAGTTTGTGATCATTTAATTATCTGTGTTTTCTTTACAAGACAGTGTCTCTAAAACGTGCCGTATATATCAGAGTACTCCTCCCCTTTTAAGTGAAACTTGGCCAAATGAAATTCTGCTAGAGAAAAGCATCTTTAAAAGCATTTTCTTGTTGTCCAGTTTGGGCTGAAGCAAGTTAATAGATGCAGAACATTCTCAGCTCCTTGTTTGCAAAGGCAGACATCATAATTATAAATTCCTGCTGCAGTTTAAGGTTCACAGGACAAGCTCACAATGGCTTCATTACAAATTCTCTGTGATCTCTTCATACATTTTAAGCACCTGGAATATTTGCATTTCTGATTTTACTGGTGCAGCCTTAACAAGAGACAGATATTCTGACTCAGTGTGAACTGGATGAGGCTCTGAACAGAAGCTGATTCTGGGTGTAACTGAAGAGAAAGAAGGAAATAGAGATCAAATGGAAAGGTAAAGCCTGGCGGACCATTACACTGTGACTTCCATTGTGACTTATTTCAACTCACCTTTGAAGGGATCACCTCTTCTTAAAGTGAATGCATTATTTTTTAAACGTTCTTTGTCCTGCTCCCAGTGAGATGTCCAGGATTTGAGGGCTCTGGCAGGTCTGTTTTGAAAGAAAAAGAAATGAAAAAGCCTCCAGCTGAGTGTCCATACACTCTAATGTATAATAGACTAGTTTAGGCTCATTCAGATGAATAGAGATTTCTGCTTTATTAAATGGAGTAGATATTTTCACTAAAGAAAATCTAAACATTCTGGGAAATCAAGTTTTATAGATATGGCCCTTTGTCCAATTAACATGTGATATAGCTCTTTCAGTGGGATCATTATCATATATTGTTTTCTATCTTTTATGCATATGCGTGTACATAAAAAACTGCAATGATATACAGGAACAGCACATTGTAATTAAAGTGGTTCAATTAAAAATATCTCAGAATGAAGTTAGTTACAATTTTCTTCTTCTCTGTGAACCTTTTTCTTGTATACTCCATGCATTTTAATAGTATTTGGTATCATATTTGGCTGGAGATCCATTGATTTGTCTGATTAGAGCACGAGACATAACGGTTGTGTGAGAAAATCTGTGTGTGATAAAGATATATGTATATAACTTCATCTTATAATACAGAGATAAGCTGATAAATGCAATTTATAAGAAGATAATAGATTTTCTTCGCATGGCTAAGTATAAAATACATGTAAATATGAAACATTCTTCCAGACATTTGAATTCTTCTTACAGCACTATCAGACCTGGCATTTCTATAATGACAATATCATTCTTTGAAATATTTTTACAAGGATAAAGAAGGATGAGATTTAATAACGGGATAATTAACAAGCCGTAATACCTAAACAGCCCTGTTTATGTGGGGTAGCAGATTTTTTATGTACTCATTTTAGTCAGCTCTGACAGCAAGTCTGTGGCTGATGGTTATGCCAGTCATAATTAAAACTCTTTCCCATTACATTCATTATCACAACAGATGGGATGCTTTTGAGAGTAAGAGGTATTAGTTTTATATTTTAAAAAAATTACTTGTGCCACTGTCTTCTTTCTGCTTCATCCCTTTGTTTCCTTTCCAAAGGAAAGGAAGGATTAACTTAAACACCAAAGCTCCGGTATTAATAGAAAGGCATTACAGAAACCACAAATAGGATGATTGGAATCTGAAAGCTAAACCTGGGAATGTATCCTAAGCCATGACAACAATATACTGCTGCAAGCTGCATTTATAGATCAGGTTTATGGTATAAAATCACAAATGTAGAGAATTATTACCAGGCACCCGAGATAATTAGCAGCCAGTCACTTAATTGACTTTCACCACTGCTCTGAAGACATTGATACAAGCTGAGTGTGGTGCCTGATGGAGAAATCAATGTCAGTCTTACCTTAGAGCTATTGAAGGTTCAGACTGTAATTTCCAACAGGATAATGTCAACTCTAAATAAACTGCTTGGTTTTTGTTTTCTTTCTCTGGAGAAATTAAGAGCATCCACCATGGATAAGCCAAGGCCAAATAAAGATCATAAAACACTAACATGGAATAGTGCCAAGTAACAGAAGCTGTTTGTGTACTTGAATGCCTTTGGAATTGTGATTGCAGCCTTAAAGCTCCTGTGTTCTTGAGCCCAATTCACAGGTCAGGAGAAGATATTCACTGTTCACGAGCAAAACCACTCGGAATCCTGTACTCCATCGTGTTTGCATTTACACATCAAGGGGGTTAAGAAGACAGACAGAGCTGCTCAGGAGGAACAGGTGGGAAGTCAACCTTGTTTTCTTTTAGATTGTATGGGAAACAATTTTACTTAATTACACCATTATCCCAAACAGCATTTTTTTTTCCCGCCTGAAAAGGAACACAGAAATGTATGAACCAACAAAGTGATGGGATGAATGGTTCATTTGCTCAGCATCTTATTTTCTTGGAATGGCCAGTCCTTGGCACTCTGGGCAGATGTACAAAACACACTGCAGCGTACAGGTGTTGAACAACTTTTCCCTTGGAAAGGTTTCCTCCTTTCCCTCATCCTCTGTGCGCTCTCCAGAACTGCCATTTCAAACAGCTGCTGGCTCTGTGCCTGTGCTCAGTGGCTGTGGCTGTGAGCAATTCATCACTTCAAAAAGCCAGCTCAGCACACTTGAGCCATCTGAACTATTTTCACCATCCCTCATTCTATCTGAGAATGTAATTGGGGGGGAAGAGAGGGCTTCAACTGTCACTGCTGTTAGTGCTGCTCCAGGAAAGACACAAAGAGTATTTAATTTCTATTCTATTCCTATTCCTACTCCTAGTCCTAGTCCTATTGTCTTACTCTATTCAATCCTATTCTATCCTTTTTTTGTTTCTACACTCTTTAAGATAAACGCTGACACATGTCCTAACTCACACATGTTAACCTTTGAGTTCAAGATAGGTTGGGAAATGACTATTTTAACAGTGCAACAGGTTGAGGGATGATTAAAACGGATGGAGAAACAAATATATTCTTAGCTGAAAGTGTAGGACTCCTGTTTGCAGTTTCATTTTCTCAACATATACTCTTTTTTGTCACTGTTATTTACACACAAGCATAGCATTACACACAAACCACCACGACTCAGAAGGAAGGTTGTATATTTGCACTTCCTGAGAGTTCTTAACCAAGCAGAGCTCCTGTGCTAGGAAAAAATTCATTTTGAAACCCACCCAAACAAAAGTATTAGCTATGCTGCTGACATTTTTAATCTTTTTCTTCTGCTCCTGTAGCTAAATATCAGAAGTAGGTCATGCTGCAGCATTACCTGTTACAGGTTCTTCACCGCAGCTGGAAAAGGAGGAACTGGCTCAGCAATTCGATAAAATTAATAAAAACCAGATAATCATAAGGTATGAGGGCAAAATTCCAGGGCAAAATTAACACTGAAGTCACAGGAGCAACAAACAGGACAGAAACTCTAACAAAGAAGTTGACAGAACTCCAAAAAGCTCCAGATGTTCATTTGCAGGTAGAAACTTATAATTAAACTTTCCAGACACTGCATTTCCAGAGATTAGAACATTGAACTTTACATATGAAGCACTGATGAATATGAAACCAAACTAAATGATTCCAGTCAGATGGGAACAGGCTGATTCCAGCCATCTGTAATTTGGATATTTCTAATCAGCCTTTACAGTCCCTTTTACAAGGCTGTCCTTGAGAAAATGGAGCAGTATAACATTAATCAGCATTTCACCTGAGGCTGTGGACTCAGGACACAACGAAATTGTTCTGAAATTCCAATCATCCTTCAGAAATGTGTTGGCTCAAAACATATCAGTTGTTCTGGGCACGGAATTTTTGATATTTACGAGTCCAATCTGGACTAAATTCAATAAGATCTGGGATAAATCAGCGCCACTGTGTGAATGCCAGTTACTTTTTTTGTTAAAAAATATGTCTAGACATCTTAAAGCTCACACATATGTATGAATATACATTATATAGGCACTGTGCTGTGTGGTATTTTCAGGGCAGGATGGGGGAAATGTTATCACAAAATGCTCCAGAGAAAAGAGATCAGTAACAAATGATCCCTCACCTGGCTCATCATCAAATCTAACACTTTATATGACGTGACAGAATTCTTTAGAGATTTACAACCACTCCACAACTTTTAAATTCTTTATCCCAAGCCTTTCCACACATAATGGATTCCAAAGCAACACTTCACTAAGAAATATTTTAACTTCCCCTTTAATTTTGCTGCTGAATTCTCTGCAAGAAGATACTTGGGCTTGTGTAGATTTTGCATAATGTAAACACCTGCACATAGAGGGCTGCAATAAGAAGTCAATTATTTCATAAGAGTTGCAGGTTCTTCCTTTGGATTTTCTCTGAGAGGCAAAGCCAAGTCCCAGTTGCAGCCTGTCAGCTTCCCTTTGAATTGCCACAATGATTAATATCCTTTTCATCTAAAAGTCTGCCACTAAAATGGGACAGGTGGTTTCAACAGTTGCTAAAAGCTGCTAAATATCTCTGGCAATGGTGTCATGTCACTACAATGAAGGGCTTTCCCCCCCAGATATTAATCACAAACTTAGCTTAGGTGTTTTAAATGCAGTCCTACTGGTTTGCCTATTCATTCATGTGGGTAAGGGTGGGTTTATACAGAGAGAGATGCATCTGTGCAAGGAGCAGGGGCGATTACTGAATGCAAAGAAATAAAGGAGAAGATGACTCAATATCTCAAGAATACCTCAATTTCCAGCCTATTGCTCATCCCAGAGCTTGAGTGCAGACACTCTCCTGAACATGCAGGTTAGAAAATGTCAAAAATACATCACTGTTCAGCATAATCCAACAGAGAAGGAAGCAAGAAAATAAATTTTAAAAGCCACTGGAACACTAGAAGCTCAAACAAGCTCTGAAGTCAAATTTCAGTGTGACCAAGCCTCACCTGGGCCTTGCTTTCCGAGGACCACAGAAGCTCAATTAGCCACAAACTACTCCCAAAGTTTTCTGTTAATATAAGCAAAGCTGCTGTGCCACCTGGTGAACATTTTCATATCCAAGAGTCTCTTTTGCTGTATTTATCAACAGAAAAGACTAATTCAAGCACTCTTGGCAACCTTTGTTGGTGCCTACATGAAGATGAGGGAATATTGCAATCAGTAAGGAGAGAGAGACTCCACTCCTGTCACCACAGAGTCCCGGGCTTTTGTCAGTACATAACTAATGTGCTCATTAGTCCTCAGCAATACATGTTTTCATTTGAGAGAAAATGAAGAAGCATTATTTGTGGCATATAGGAAAAAAAATCAATGGGGATAATATATTTGATTAAAATACCACTGTGTTTTCAGCTCATGAATTGATCAATCATGCTCGATGATAATATTGTAATTAGATGATCAGACTTGATCGCCTCAAATGTATTCACTTTCAATATTTTTTCATTGAACACTAAATAATTCTTGGCCTATCAGCTGCATGGATCAATCCATTAAAAATATTTAATAATACTCTGGTATTAAATGTTCTCCAAAGTGTTAAATCAATATTATCAGACACCAAACACGCAAGACGGGTTATTCTCAGCACTTAGAATCAAATAAGCAAAATAAAATCTTTGTTCTATATCTGAAATATGCTCTGAAATATGTTCTACACACCTGCAATACATTGGGACAGTACTCCAGAGCTGCTGGTTTGGCCCATACCTTTGCCAACTGACGCCATATTTATGAACATGATCACCAGAAGTAATTAATTCAATCAAATTCATGACAAAATTGCCCCAAACTTAGGACACAGACAGGCCTGGCCTAATGTGCACTGTGCTGCCCCAGAAAAGAGACAGGAAAAATACAGGAATATGGGATTCCCGATAATCTTATCCAACATTGCTTCGTGGCTCTTTGCTATTTGTCCTGATTTTTACCTAATAGAAAATACCTTCTTTAATTTGAAGGAAGTCTGTTTTCAGATCAAATCTTGATTCGCATTTCATGCTCTAGAAAATCCACCTTCCCAGAAGACTGAAGGAAATCTCTTCAGAATTTTAGAGAAAGTCAACACTTAAAGCATGCCTTGGCTCAATATTTATATGGTGTTTCAGTCTCTTACATTTTTACTTTACCCTGAATTCAGTTTAGGGAAAGTCATTTTCTCTGTGTATTGTCTCACTGGGTTTTGATGATTCAGCCAACACACTGATCCTCCTTTTAGAGTTGGTTAATTTATATTTTCTCTTGACTTCAATGTAATTTCTAGTGTTGGACTCGCTCCTATTTATTTATTATTCTCATACTGAAGGTGTGTAACTTCTGCATGAGAATGAAACCAAATTAACCCCTCTATACAGAGGTGTAAATTATTTGGCAGGATATTATGTTTTCGAATAGAAAATACCATCAGATTTTGGACAACTAAATGAATAATCCAGAAATATATTTTCTGCAGGACTTTCCTTAGGTGAATAACAGTGAGTTTCAACTTTGCTCCCATTAGGAACAATGTTTCCTAGAGTAACCAAATAATAATTATTCGTAAGAATATCAATCTTTTTTGGCAGAGATGTAAAGATTCTATCAGATGGCAGGTGTGCCCCTGGCCGTTATACACTTATTAAAGGCTTTCTCTCTGGTATCTAAGGCCTCAGCCCTTTAGAGAAAGTTAATTAAAGTTCAAAACTTTGTGACAGAAAGAAAACACGTTTACCTTCCCTAGAAATTTAAAGCTTCTGGATGAAAAATTTACCTTATATTAAATTAAGAAAGGAAACTGAGGGCCTCATTCGGATGATATACAGGAATTTTCTGGTTTTCTTTTTGTTGCCTCTCCAGAAAGTGCTCTCTCCCCCTCAGCTGCCCAGGGTTCTTCAAGATGTGATTATCTCGTTTGCCATGGATTATATTTAGAACCCCAGTGCGATATCAGGCTGCAGGGAGGAGCCAGAAAGCTCCAAAACATCCCTGTCCACTCCCAGGTGTTTCTGTACCTGTCAATCCTTTTTGCGTAATTTGATATGAGACACAGCCTTCATACTACCCAGGCTGGGTAATTCTGCCTCCAAGAGTCTCACGGACCAGACACCAGCTTGTCACCACTCACATCATTTCCAGGGACTGATCTTCCATCGTTCTGGGACTCTAAGTATGCACCAGCTCTACTCCAGGCACAGCCTGGCTGCCCTCGTGGAGATTTTGTTTGGAAAACCAGAGCGGACGCAGGGAGATATCCCTGGGTGTGCTCCTTTTAGAGGATGTAAACAATTTCTCATACAGCCCACGTCCTCCAGGATTTCATAAATCACAAATCTTGAGCTAAAAGGCATCATCTCAAGCCTGTCATGAATTTAGGCCCTGTCAGACATCCCATTCTTTCTGGTTTTAGAAAATACTTGCACACCAACTCTTTTCTCTTTACCTTGCTGCCCCTTCTTCTTCACAAATGCCACCAACACAGGTGTAATGACAATGCTTTTCTTCTGTTGAGTTCTATTCTCTCTTCACCTCGGGACAAGACATTTGCTTTTGTACCAGAGAGATTTCCATGAGTTGGCTGCTCGTGACAACAGCTTTTCTGTTAATACTGAAACGTGGTGAATTAGTTGTTTGACCAACAGAGCTTCTCTCTTTGGGAGTCAATATTAAATTGCTGCTTCCATCAATTCAAGCTACTAAAATACGGACATATTCATAAACTCATCATGAAGAAAAACTGCTTGAAAAAGGTGAGAAATAGAGCTTACAAATACCACTTCATTGCCTCAGTTACAGTGCATTCATAAAAGAGTTACCTGAACTCAGTGCTGATACCAAATTCTGTGTCAGAGTCTCAGGGATATCAGAAGAAATACACCTCCCTTTTTGGTCCTTTTCTCCTTTTTGCCATGTTTATAGTCATTACAAATGAATAGCATCCATTATACGCACAATATTACTCAAAAAAAGAAAAATAAAGTATGGCAGCCCCTATCCTGATCAACATGAACGCATCTGGGAATGTGACTTACCCACCATGCAGGTTGTGTTCACCCAGCACGGGTACAGAACACAGCAGAACAGATGGAGGGTTGGGTTTTTTTATGGAAAAGGCTTATTGACTTCTAAAGGATACAGGATAACTCTAAAGCTAGGATTTCCTTTGGAATAAACTAAAAGCAGGAGTGCATCTCTGTCTACTGTGCATAAAGGAAAACATGTTTATCACATTACAGCACTGAGGCTGGAGATAAGCTCTGCCGTTTCCCTACAAGCAAATCCAGGCATCTGGGAAAAAGCAAGTGTGCTGTCAGACAAGATACACAGGAGGTCTGTGCAACAACTGTGGCTGCTGCTTTTTCAGAGAAAGCAGACATGGTTCATTACAGTTGGATCATTATCCTGCTGGAAAATGGGATCCTGCGAGAAGGAAATCGTTGTTTATTACAGCTTAGAATTTCTTACGGAACAGTTCTCAGGTTTGAACCAGTCCTACCTCACACTTGAGGGGATTCATCCTGCTGTGGTAAAATGTGAGCGTGCGCCCCATCTGTGAGAGAGATTCCAGTCAACTTTAAAATGCCCGATTAAAAATAAAGAGTTTGTTTTCCTTTTGGGATGATTAGCTCATATTCACCTCTTATATTCTACTCAATGATAATCTTTAGTTCTGTGACAGAGATGAGTTATTTTGTGAATGAACAGAAGCAAAACTCTCTTGGAACTATCTGAAAATGCCATTTATCAAATTCTTCAGTATTGCCAAGTGCAAACTATTGAAAATGCTTGTCATCTAAGCCATGGATAGAATTCCCCTGTTTGTCTCCCCTGATTCAGAGATTTAGAATCAGGCTTTCAGTTAATGCACGTGCAAAAGGCTGCACTGTTAATTATTTCAGAGATGAGTGTGACAGGAAAGAGGTTTATTATTTTTAGCACACTCAGACTTGTAGTGAAATGTCCTCAGGTTTCATGGAAGAAACTGCATCCTTCCATTTCTGCCCAGGCAGAATTCTTAGGTGTAATTCTGTAATTCTTAGGCGGCGAAAAGCACAACTATTGTTAAAAATATGAATAATAAACAGGCACATAATCATGTATTCCATACAGGAATTATGAGAAATAATAAATATTTCCGTTACGTACATGATGCAGGCATTTTTAGCTGTGTTTTGGAGAATAAGCATTGGCTTAAAAGTAAATAAAGAGAAAATCTGAGGGATATGATGCCAAACTGTTGGACAGAGCAGAGTTCCGGTCCAGAAAGGCCAGCAACCTGCAAAGCCACAGAAGGGTGCCAGAGCCAGGAGGGTGCGATGGTTACTGCACATTTCTCTTACACGGATGAGATTCATCGCAAGAAATCTTCAGAATCTAAAACTTAAGCATCAAGTGGCCTCTTCGTTTGCGGAATTCTGTCCTCTAGCTCTAGTAGGAATACCAATTACTGGTTTAGACTACACAGCTAAATTTTAGGTGACTACAACTAGATTGAAGTGGTCCCGTTCTAAATGAAGGCTTTGTATAACAGAACAGAGCCAATACTGAAAACAAGGTGTGTGTCATTACGGCCAAAAAATTTACAAGTAGCAGGAATACAATTTCACGTTTTTATAGCCTCATCTGTATAAGCATTTTTATAGTCACTTCCATAAAAACGTCTAAAAGTGCTCCATAAATATTAATGAATTAACCTCCCCTGCATCCCCATATGGTGGGTGTTTCTTTTCACATTACAGAGCTGGAGAAACAGTTGCAATAAAGCCAAGCTCTGTGCACAAGTCCAGCCATCAATTCCTTTAGAGAATCAGGACGAAATAATTCTGGATCCTTGACGGTAAACTCAAGGATGAGTTATCCACCCTGCCACGTGCAGCCCAAGACTCCGGAGCAATGGGATTTCCAAAAATCTTGTCCTTTGTCCCAGCACAATTGTCCAAAATCAAACGTCTCTAAAAACCTACATGCCTGGAATGAACAGGGTGGATATTTTGGTGCTACACTTCCCTAGCTGAAAGCACTCCTGCGGATCTGGAAGTTGCCTCGCAAGACGATATTTTTAACATGTCAATTTAACCTTTTATGTGGGGACAAATACGAGGCTGTAACCCACGAACGACAAAACCTTACAAGGAGAAAAAGCACAAGAATCAATTTCATTCCTGATAAGAGAGAAATAACTAGAGAAATGTAAGTCCATAGTAAATTAAAAACCCATGCAAGGCTCTTGAACACAGTTTGCACCAAANACAAAAAAAAAAAAAAAAAAAAAAAAAAAAAAAAAAAAAAAAAAACAAAAAAAAAAAATTAAAAATCTGACAAAAATGATAAAACCAGCTCAAATTACAGAACCATTCTGCTCAAATAACAGAGCGTGCAAGAATTAGTACAAATCATTGCATGGAAATACTTTGTCCAGAATGTTCTTGGAAAAGATAATTACTGAGTCTTGGAATATGGTTTGGAAAAAGCCTTCTACATTGTTACTAATAAGTTTGCTCGCTTTGTCCTCCTTTTATTCTTCTTTCCAACTTTGTCACTATCTTTCTCTTGCAACACACCAAATAGTAACCAGGGTGGCCAAGACACCAAGTGCCACCGAAAATAAACATTCTTTTTCTTTTGGTATCTGAGGGGATTTCTGACAGAGTTGTTCCCAGTGACAGAGAGAGTGCATTAGCATTTCAGAGCATGCTTTGATACACATTGACTTATCTTGATCGATATTCAAGGTCTCAGAAACTAAACCCGAAGCTGTTGAAAGAAATAAAGTTTATTAACTACTTCCGAAGCCGATCAGAATTACTTTGGGACATGCGCTGGTGGTAAACTGGCAAGCAGCCCTGTGAGTGTTTCTGAAGGGAAGACACGGCATAATTTGAATGAAATATAATCACTCAGGTATCAACCAAAAGGAATGTATCAAGCAAGGAATAAAACTGGATTTAGACTGAGTACAAATTAGAAGGCGTTTCTACAACTACATCTGAATTCAATGATGTCATCACTCTATTGCAGTTATACATGGCCATTATGTCATATTAATAGAATAATAAATGAGCCACTGCGTACATTAAGTGTGATTTCTCCTCAGCATTCATTAATTCAAAATAACGAAAATACAACTTTTATGGGATGGAATTAACAATTTTCAACAAATCTTGCTTTAATTTTAGTAGAATCTATTTTTAGTAGAATCTATTTTTAGTAGAAAAAATAATCAATTCATTTGCCAGTTGAATACACTACCAAGATCAGATAAATCCTATCTGCACAGGGAAATCCATGCACTCCACAGAAACAGAGAGCCAAAGATTTTGCTGACTAGAGCAGAGGGAAAATTCGGTAATTAGGCCAAATCCTATAGTGCTTCTTTAGGATTTAAGCATGTGTGACTAGTCTGTAAGTTATTATTATTATTTATTGTTGTTGTTGTTGTTGTTATATGCCAAAACCTGTTATTTTCCTCAGTATTCTGTAAATGCATAGGAAGAAACAGCCTGTGAGTGATTCTGTAAACTTGGAATGTGTGGGAGGAAGATGCCACGACTTCACAAAAACCACACATCCCATTACTGGCAGAAACAAGGAAAAGAACTTTCCTTTCTTCCACATACAGGCACAGACACCAAAGCCAGAGAGTTTTGTGCCTGGCAGTGATGCCAGTGAGTCCTGAAAGGGAATTTGGATGTCCTGGTGCTTTCCCACTAATCAATACCAAAGTAAATTCCTTGTCTATCCCACAGTGATCAGCCACAAAATTATCCTGATCTCAAGGGCTGCAACATTTGTTCACAGTTTTAATTTAATTTTATTTACTTATTGTCACTTGGGCAGCAATAATAACTTTCTCACCAGGATAACTTGCCTGGAGTCTTTTGTTGTTCTTTTGGGGACTTGGTAATTTTTACAGTGCAAACAGCAGTAGTGCTGTTTATTTCTGATTACGAGATTTTGCAGTTTCACTCTGTTCTCTGATGAACTCAACGGCAGAGTGGGGAGTTATTACCTGTCAATTCACTGATCCTTCCCTACCATGCAAAAGGGTCCTTTTTTTTATTTTTTATTTTTTTTTTAAAATATTTTTTCATTTTTCTTGTGTTGTGGGCAGCATTGGGCTTTTAAATTATGAATCCCCACAAGAATCCCTCTCAAAAGCCTCTCCTTAGCCTCTCTCTGGTCTAAATTGTCAGGATATCATTGTTCTCCCTCTATCATTTCTAATAAACTTTTCCATCTCATCCCTCCCTAAAGACCTTTTTGGATTATACAGGCTCAGGGAGGCTTCTCCTGCGCTGCCTCATTGAGACATTTTTGCACGACAAAGCTCTTTCACTCCAGCTCTTTGCAGTGAAATATTGGCTCCTTCTGGCCCTCACGAAATACAGGTGGGTTTTTCTTTTCTGCTGCGCTCTTAATTCTTTGGAATTATGTAAGGAACAAGTTCTTATTAGGGAAGTGTGAGCTTAGAGAGATCAAAGCCCTGCTTTCAGCTGTGTTCAGGTCCTTTATACCAATGTAGAGGTTCTTTAGAGCAAGGCTTGATGTCTCACACTAAGTGGATTCAGGGACACATTTTTTACCATTTTGCCATAAAATTCTGGTATTGAGTGACTCGTGGGCCGGCTCTTTTCAGGCAAATTATTTTTTAAAAGGGAAGACATCCCACCTTGCTTTATGAGTACTAAAGGAAAAATCATAAATTTGCTCCTGGAGAATATTGCTCCTTAAGCAGAGTGGATCAATTACCTGATTTCATTTTATCCCCAAGCAGGAAGAATGTGCTGGGTCACAGTTATCCTCAGCAGCTGCAATTACAAAATGAGCAAAAGCAACACTCACTACCTGTCCCAGGGAAATATAATTTGAGGAACTTACAGTTACTTGTCGCTGGTTTTTAGGGTAAGTACAAGACATTTCTAAAACATGGAAAATTACAACAAAGCGTGTTCATAATTAAAATATATGGACAGAAACAGATTACACTTACAGAGGAAAAAATCATTATAATATAAATATGATGTTTACACTGGAATAAAATATTTCAAAAATCTAACTGTAAAAGCTAAATGAGAAAAAAATGTGCCTTTGCTGTAGCATTTATCCAGACTCAAAGTGCTTTACAACGAACACAAATATCATTGTCAAGCTGACAAAACTGAGATACAGAGAGGAAAAGGGAGTCTCAGTTTCATGCTGCCTTTAGCACATTTGGTATTTCACTACTTTGTGGAATAACGCAAATCTAGGAGAGAGAAGACTGAGCCCATCTCATACCTACACACAATTTGCCTGTATTTGTGTAGCACCATGAGCAAACTAAAAACAAAATGAAAACATTCCATATTTTTCAGAAGTTCTGATATGAATAAGAAAAATACTTCCCAATGTGAGATAAAGAGGTCCTTATATGATGATATAATATTATATTATCATAGTAAAGATTAGTTTTAAACTTCTGAAATTAATGAGGACTGAATTTCTGTCATGGAATTTGAAAGGCTGATTCAAATATTTAACAAAGCTCATTTTTTGTTAATCCCAAATGTTTTCTAGAGGATCAATTTCATACTTTTAGAATGCCTTGATGAATTGATGAATTCAATACAAGATCTTTCTTGTAATAATAAAAAAAATCATGACATAAAAAAATTGCCTCATATTGTCTACGAAAAGGGAAAGCAAACACTTTCTTAGGAATTCCTTTTGTGAGTATTCACAGTAGCAAATTAAAAGAAGGGGTTTTTTAAAAGGTATTGTTTGAAGAGGTTGAAAGAGAGTTCTATCACGACTCTATAAAAGATGTATCACTTTGAGTAGATTTGCTGTTTGAATACAGGCCAGGAGTGCTCTGGTATTTGAAAATTTCCTAATTCTCATATATTATGTCAAGGCTGCAACAATCAGAATGAAACCCAGACAATGGGCTCAGCACAGTGAGTTATCCCTTTCTTCCTGGCATGGGTGGTGCCTGGAAAATCCTTCCTCTTTAAAAAAAAAAATCTATGAAAAACCAAGATTATCATCTAGACGAGAGACAGGCTCAAATCTGCTTTAGCCCATTAGCTTTGCATGGCCTTAAAAACACAGTCCCCAGCAAAGGAAATTCCACAGTTAAGGAATTCCTTTTTAAAAACTGGAAGTAAATTCAAAGACAATACATAAATAAATGAGTGCATAAATACTAAGGTGTGGGATCAAACCTGGAGGTGCCCTGCTTGCAGTTTCAAGCCGCTGCTGTGTCCTGCTGCCAGAGGGCAGGGCTGGATGGGATTTTGGGAAGGAATTGTGCCCTGGGAGGGTGGGCAGGCCCTGGCACAGGTGCCCAGAGCAGCTGGGGCTGCCCCTGGATCCCTGGCAGTGCCCAAGGCCAGGCTGGAGGGGGCTGGGAGCAGCCTGAGACAGTGGGAGACGTCCCTGCCACGGCAGGGGTGGGATGGGATGAGTTTTAAGGTCCCTTCCAACCCAAACCAGTCCGAGATTTTGCGATGAAGACACATCCCATGATCCAAGTACTCCCTCAGCCACTCTCAGCTACTGCCCCAGCCAATCCCCATCCAAATGGTAAAACCCAATATTCAAACTTCCCTATTCCTGTTTATCACACAAAAATCCATTATGTTGTGTTTAGGAGGATTTTTGATTGAAAAATTAAACGTCGGTCTCCTGCCTAGCCTTCATTAAAAGCTTCATTTTCTTCTGGAATCGGCCTGTTGGCGGCTGACAGGATCATCCCTCTCCTCCCTGCCCAGGCAGCGCTGCCGGCGCGCTCCTCCCGCGTCAGCATCATCCCGCAGGAAGGGACAGGAGGCCTGATTAAGTCGAGTTAATGCTAACAACCACTGTCATGTTAATAAGCATCCAGGGGCTTCTGTCTGAAGGTCTTAGACACATTTTCTGTGTAGTCGTGGAACTCAAGGAAGGGAGGCACTCCGAGGTCATCTGCTCCCTTCCCCGTGCCCAAAGGAAGGACCAGTTGAACTTCATCTGTCCTGACAGACACTTGCTGCCCCTCCAGCACCCTCTGAGCTTCTGCTGGTGACTTTACCAGCACCCTGAGCCATCTCTTGCGTTGTCTTTCTGCCCTTTCCCTCCAGGTTTAATGCAAACCTTCCTGTCTGCAACCCAAACCCATTACACCCTGTCCATCTAAAGAGATTTTTACACTCTTCTCTCCTCTCTGACTTGTTTTACACACTTGAGAAACCTTGCTATGCCTCCCTTGACTGGAAACAAAGAAACAAAATGTAAAATAGAAAATAATTTCCAGAATCTGACACTCTTCCTTCTCCACAGTGCACTTCCTTATCAATTCATCTGGAGATGAAGTGCTCCAAACTGGGCTCAATCTGAGCCCCGTGTGTGGGACAGAATGAGGAGTTTGATCACAAATCTGTCTGTGTTCATGTACAGCTTCTTCCAAATGAGCTTCTTACGTTCTGAGGACACTGTGTTGGCCCCTTCTTGCACGCATTTTTACAGAGCAGTCTGCCTTTTCTGTGTCCTTTCTATACTGCAGAGGCTCTGCCAGAGCTGAGGCCTGGGAGGTGTTTTCCACACTGCATTTGCTCTTCCCAGGCACCCCCACCTTGCTCAGTTGTGGGGTTTTTATGTTTGGGTAGGATCAGTCTTTATCCTCATCCATTTATACGACCCCAGTGTAATTTCCTAATCAATATTTCTTCAGCATTTTTTAATATCTAATATTAACTGCACCAAAAGACACATAACAAAGCTTGTACTTCCTGCACAAAGCCTTCTGTATGTAAAGAAATCAGGTTGGTCTGAGGCGGATCATTCTTTTAAAAATATCTGCTGGCTCTTATCATGTTGGTGTGTTAGAGATACCTCTGAGAAGTGAAATAAAGCCAACTGCTCTGCAAATCACAGCTCCTGTATTTTGCCTTTCTGAGGAAGACATCAATTTTGTTTTCTCCCAGCTCTCCATCTGCCTCTAACCCACACACAGCTCTGATATTTACTATGCAAACACTTCTCAATATTAATCCAGGCCATGGCTTCCAACATGATCACATTCTTAATGATCCCATTCTTAATATTAATACAAAATTTCAAGCAGTTCTCAATCAGAACGACCTCTAAAAATCAATATTATACTAATTATTATAGCGGCCAGCAGCATGAGAATTTAAAATATGCTTGTTCAAATAAATCTACGTGTAAAGTAACCCAGTTCTTTTAGATAGTAAAAATAATTTCTATATGCTTTAAAAATATGTCCTGCCAAAGCATACAGGGAAAAGCTCTTGGGTCCTTTACCTATTAAAGCTGTTTTCTATTTACTTGGTATTTTTAAATACATAAGGGCACCAGGGAAATTTTTAACTTCTTATGGGGTGTTTGCATAAACCAAGGTATTATATATTCACCATGAGCCACAGTACAAAATACTACTCAATCAACTTTTAATAATTGAATCCATCCTAAGCCACAAATTACCTGAAAGTGAGGTTAAGGCCTCAAAACTGATAAAAATATTCTTTTTCAAGTATAGTGACAGCATCCCGGTATGTTACTGACCCAAAATTCACAAAATTTGTCTTTGCATGGTGGCAACAGCTGTGGTCTGATCATTGCCAAAACCCACAATGATTAAGAAAATAAATTATGTATTCTTCAAAACATATTTTCCAAGGAATGAACTCCAAGACAATTCACTTTCCTGAAGTTGCTACCATTTCTAAAATCTACATTTTTCCTTATTCAGGGACAACCACTGGCTTTATGACCAAAAAATGACAACAAAACAGGCAATTACAGGTTGTATTGGAAGTAGTTAAACTTCCACAAAGTGAGGTGAAAATTTTGCCAGCAATTCATTTTTCTTCTAGGAGAACATAAGAGATAATGAAGCACCAAAACCCAGGTGTTTAACCCAAAGTAGACCAAACACAGCCAGAAAAATGGGGTCAGTTTCTACAGCAGTCACAAGGAACTGAGTACATTTATACGAGGGCTCAGTTGGGATCATTCCCTTTAAAGGGGCATGAAGCCTTAATTCAAGGCAGGCACACATAGAATTGGAATTTGTATTGCAGATGAACGTGATCTCACAGCAAGATGTTATAACGGGTGGCACAAGCAGGGACCTCACTTCACAGAGGAAAAAAAAATTTAAAAGACTCTGCAGTGTCCACTTTGTAGTAACTGATCCAAAGAATACATTCTTTTACATATGGATAACATTCCTGATTTCTGCTTTCGCCCTGATGCATATTATACATTAGTGAAAATTCATAACAATTCATAATAATTCATAAAAATCAAAAGCTGTTCAAGAAGTTCTTTTATTTGAGAAGAACACCCAATACCTCACCCATTCTTAAATAATCCCATCATGACTGGCACAGGACATGTTCAACACATCATGTTATATAAACCACAGATCTTAGAACTTTTTACAAAACTCAGAGACCAGACAGAGAATCCAACCAAATATTCAAGGAGAGGAAAAGCAACTTTCCCCAAAAAGTGCAACACCCTGTGATTCTGGGATGCCCAAAAAGGACCTAAACTTGGGAATTTAAACTGTTTTGATCCAGGAGCTTGGTTTGGCTCTCGAACCTTGAATCAGTTTCAACTACCTGGCATGTTGAAATGGGTAAGGTTTTGGCTTTTATGCCACAAAAAAAAAAAAA
>VZRN01006820.1:81671-114225 GCA_013397935.1 Dasyornis broadbenti | reverse complement strand
AAAAAAAAAAAAAAAAAAAAAAAAAAAAAAAATAGGAACAAGGGTTTCAAGTCTATTGAAATCTTAATTTAGATTTTTGGTTTTTTGTTTATTTGTTTCATTTGCACCCATGTGGAGACGTCCACTAAAGCCAGCTGAGCTGGAAACCTCAGGTAAATATTCCTTCACTTCATTGAAAGCCTTCGTTTGAGGCACTCTTCAAGGACAGGCAATGCCCAGATTTGGTGTCACTACTGATGACACTTCACATTCCTGACTGGTTTTCCTTTGAAACAGACTTTTATGTGCTTCTGACACAGTTTTGAAAAGAAAATGTGCCTCAAGTATGTTGTGAAAGAACAAGGCTCAGAGGCACAGATGTTATTACTTGCTGCCATATGCTGTTAAAGCTTTAATAATATGCATTTATACTAAGTTAAAAATGGTACTTCAGCACTCTGAATGTCAGCAAAAGAACTGTTCATTCCTTGGTAAAACATACCAACAAATGGAGCAACACTCTGAAAAGTGATTTTGGAGTTTTGACTCTGCACAAATGGATCTTTGAGGACTTTATCGTAAAGATCAAGCAGATCATTTGGAGCCCCTCTAAAACATTTCATATTGACATTCTTATTCTCTGAAGCAGCAGCTTTCATTTATGTTCTCCTCTGGTTTATTTGACAGCCACCTCTCACACAATCTTTTGATATGATGTGAGCCACAGGCTAACATGGAAACGGGACAAACCCTTCTGCACATCCAAAACTTGTCAGTATTTCTGAAACTTTTGCCACCACAAAAACTGATATATGACCATTACCTCACCTGCCCCTTGTGCAAAATCTCCCGTACATGTTCCATTCATAGGCTTCGCTACAGAATGGTTTAGTGGTTTATAGCATTCTGCCCAAAAGGTCCCATTTTGGAAAGGCTTTCAATGAAGTGAAGGAATATTTACCTGAGGTTTCCAGCTCAGCTGGCTTTGATGGACTTCCTTCATCTCTGCATGGGTGCAAATGAAACAAACAAACAAAAAATCCAAATTAAAATTCCAGTGGGCTTGAAACCCTTGTTTTTTATTATCATTTTCTTTTCTTTTTTTTTTTTTTTCTGACATAAAAGCCAAAATCTCACCTATTTCAAAATGCCAAATAGTTGAAATCTGGAACGGTTGGTCAAGCTGAACCACTACTGTGTGGAACACCCTAATTATTCACAATTCACAGGGAATTATGCCTCAGTCCCACAGGGAATTTCAGCCCAAGCATTATTCCCAGTGGTGGGAAGTGAAGGTGCACCAATCTACTCTGTATCCCATCAGAATTGTGTTTTTTCAACGTATATTCTGTTAGGGAAACACATAGGAAGCCTTCTGAAAAACCAGCAGTAGTTTCTCTTTGGAGTTTTGGAGGGGTTTGGTGGGGTTTTTCGTTTGCGCTGAAGATGACAGATCCTATGAGGTTACAAAGCACCAGTTCTGGTTCTAAAAGTCAACTCTCTTCCAGGGTAAAATTCAACACTCAGTATGTGAAAAGTAATAAAAATATAATTCTGACCAAATATTTCTATTTGAAATATGGTGGTGGAAACACATTATTGTGCTTATTTGGTGTATTTTCTTATTTTATAGGAACTTCCAAAACCTCCAGTCTTCAGTAAAAGTCAAATAATTTAATTGCAAAATAACTCAGTCCCAATCAGTTGAAGCCAAACAACTCAGACAAGCAATTCCACACTGTCCGAACAAAAGTCAATGAGAACTGAAGGCAAACTGCCTCCAACAAAGGGTTTGGTCAGAGGCCCTGATGAAGAAGCTGAAGCTTTTCCATGCAGATTTAGTTGAAAACAGCCCTGCCAATTCATGCCAGCAGCCACCGGATTTTGTTTCCTGCCTGTGAGAACAGCTCCTGTACCTCCATCCGTGAGCATATGGATGTGGGGAAGAGCAGGCGACAGCTACAATCAGACCCCTCGCCGCAAATGTGAAATCTGCATCACCAGCAGAACGTGAAAAAGTTCTGTTCACTAAAACTTGAAAGAACAAGACTCTTTCTAACATTCCTTCCAAGTAAGTTTTGTCCCCATCATTTGCCTTTGAAAACAATTCCATTTTCCTGTCGGACTCCCTGTGTCACCCTCTACCTTCCTTACTTGTTTTTATTTTACTTTCCAAAGTCAGTCACTCTCCATCCTTTCTGACAACTACAGCTAAACTATGATAATTGTGGCTAAACTGGGATAATTATGGCTAAACCTGATAATTATGGCTAAAGCATGGAATGGCAGATAAAAATAACCCCTCTTGCCTCTGCTTTTCAGGGCAAAGGGGAGCTCCCCTTCCCTTCCTCATAGCCAGGCTGAGGGCTCCCTCTCCTGTTCCAACAGATTTTTCACCGCTCTGCTTTAAAACGGATCTGACAGACAAAAATCTGGGCTATCCTAACGGAATCGAGTACCCAGGAAGAAGTACACCTTTAAATTCCTTAATGTTTAGACTATGGCAATTAATATTAATGTCTCAAATCATAAAATATCTTTTATCATGTCACAGAGGTTTGGTATCAGCTCCAGCCACACGACCAGACTGTGCCCTGCCAGTGGTGGCACAAGTAGAAAGACAGACACCCAAAAGAGATCGTCCTGGGACAATCCGTACAACACCTTAAAATATAGGAGCAAATAAAATAATAGCATAAATTCAGTGGTTATTCTGCATATAAAGAGAGATCTGGCAATTATAGCACACGTAACACAAACGACGGCTATTTCATTTCCTTTTAAGAAGAAATTCCCTGTGAGTATTCCATCTCTAAGAGAACCACAGGCAAGGAGCTTCCATGCTATCAAATGACAAAATTTTTAAAAAACTCAGAGAAATAAAACATGCTATACTTAATCAATATCAATCCATGAATATTCAGTGGCCACCCTCTGCTTCCCAATTAAAATATTTGATTTCAAACAAACCAAACACAATTAATTTTATTTTAAAAGATGAGTCAAATGTAAAGGAGCAGAAATCACAATTTTTGCTTAGACTAGATTAAAAAAAATTAAAAATCAATACCATACAACCAACAAATAAAGGAAAAATAACACCCCAAACTTTATGCATAAAAGTAATAAATTAAATTCATCTATGGTAGGAGAAAAAAAAAAAACAAACAATAAATTTCGCCAGACAATCCAGGATCAATGATGGAAATGTAATACCAGATTGAGCTAATGTACATAGAACTTAAAAGAGAAACTTTCCCTGTCATCTTATAAATCAGCAAGTAAATAAAATAACGAAAACATGAAATATAAAAGAACCATGAGCGACTACAGGAGAAATAATGTGAGCCGGCGATCAATGAATTTAATGGAAGTCTTTCCAGTGCCATTAATAAAATTCAGAGCTGGTTTTTGTGCTGGGAGCTGATGGCAGTTTTAGGTGATACAATCATTTTCAGGCATTAAAACACAATCATGACAGTGCCTTCTGTTAGTGCTGGGGAGGGGAAGGCGGTGCCACGGTTGCTATTAGGGAAAGATAAAATGTTCCACCATCCACACGGGAACAGGGAGCCGATAAAATATTCCTGGCAATGCCCTTGAGATAACCACCTGTCACATCACCAGAATGTGCTCCTGAGTTACTTTCTGATCCATCCTAAATCCCTGTTTTCACTGTAACATATTACTTTTTAGTGGCTGGTACTCCATACAGCACATGTATTAATTTCCCCTCTGCCGATGGAATTTTTAATGAAGATAAATTATAATCATGACATTTACATCTCAATGATTTTCACAATTGAAACATTCTCCTAATCCTGGTGCACATGCTGTAAGTGGGTTACACAGCCAGATACTAAAGCAATCATTTTATCATTGTCAGAGTGAATATAATGCCTACAGCAATCAATTGGACTTTTATGGGAACAGTTAGCTCAGCTGGTTTTGCATTGAAAAAAATGCACTGAAGTGCCCATTATCCATCTCCACTGTCAAAGGACAAGCCAGGATCTTGGCTTGCATTCCCAGGAATGTGAAACTCTGTCTCACAACTAAAATCAGAACCCAAGAAAGGGCCAAAGTGTTCAGCAGGAGCCAACAGCAAAAAGCCCAAAAGCCCTGGGAAGAACAAACCTGGCTCTTCGTACAAAATTTGGGTCAAACTGAGGTTCCAGCTGTGGTTTCTGTAGACATGGAGGGCAGCAGGTGGTCCCGGCCAGATGAGAAGTGAAGACAATGAAGATGCTAAATAAAAGGCAGAGGAGTGAAAAATGAGAGCCTTGGTTGGAGAGAAGTCTTAGCTGAAATCCCGGTGCTGGTGTGGGTGAAAAATGAGGACAAACTGGGCAGTTTTCTCTAGTGATGCTACAAAGGATTAGAAGTCAGAGTTTTCCAACAGCTGGCAGAATAGCCAGGACAAGGTTTTCTGCAGCTACTCACCCTTATTTCCAGAAACATAGAAATATCCAGAAGAGAGGAATGTTTCTGCATTTCCCGATCTAGTCCATGTGACAAAAAGTGCCAAAAACTAATGTCCTTTGCTTATTCTTGAGTCTTAGGGAAACTGCATCAGTAATCCATGGACATTCCTACATAACACATGGAGGGAGGGCCACCAAGCCAGGCTTTCCATGGTGAAGCTGAGGAACTCCTGTGGAGAAATTACTGACTTTTGAAAACACCAGGCTTACAGGAAAGACAGAAAACTTCCAGTGATAAAGTTCCTTGAAATAAATTTCTGCTTTTTTCGTAGTGCACTGAGTCTCCTGAACATCTTAGCAAGAGACATCATAGCCATAAATCTTTTTATACTTTTGAAGAAAAATGAACAGTAAAGGTTAAGGCTGGACTATACTATTTTAAAATAAAAGAATAAATACTTCAGCCAGCTGTTTAAACATTCAGTGGCCAGATCCACAAAAGAAAATCTGTTAATGTTCACACCATCGAGCCTTACTCAGAGCTCGCAAGTTGTACAAACG
Source organism: Dasyornis broadbenti (assembly GCA_013397935.1). Classification (NCBI taxonomy): domain Eukaryota; kingdom Metazoa; phylum Chordata; class Aves; order Passeriformes; family Dasyornithidae; genus Dasyornis; species Dasyornis broadbenti. The sequence continues at coordinate 109,261 of VZRN01006820.1, read as the reverse complement.
TAAAATCTTAAGTCCTCGACTTCCATATTTCAAATTTGCAAGGTTTTTCACGAATTCAGTGGTAGAGAATAATTTTCTGCATTTATTCTGAAAAGGTCCCACCAGCAATGGCTGTATTTCAGATACCTTACAGCGTACTCAGAGAAGAACAAAAGGAATTCAATACTACAGAGGGTTAGGAAACAAAAAGCTTCCATAACACAGTGGGGGAGATCAGATCCCATCACAGTCACACAGACTTTGTGCATTGAATCACATCATTCCAATGAGCAGGAATTATAATTATAATCTTAATTCATTAGCAAGCATAGTGCTCAAGGGGAGTCAGGTACACACAGGCACAGTACCTGTATATACAGACACTGCTCAAAAGGGAATTGGAAATTTTTTTAATTAATGCCATGCAGGAATCCATCTACTGATGATTATCTCAATAAAAATTTATTTCCTTGTTATTGAGTATAGATTATTTTTAATAACATACTCACTTGGGCACCTATCATGCGTAAAAACTACAGTCCAGCAAGAAAATTCCACAGTTAAATTAATTCCACAGAGGAAAACTGGGGGAAAAGGGCTTTGTTATTGCTGAAATTAAATAAAACATTTTCTAAAAATCATTAAAGTCAACTGGCTATGTAATACAGCCCAGTTGCCCACTCCGTTTGGTACTTAAAAGCTTGAGAACGCTCACCTGTGTCCACACTGGGTTTTAAGATGCAGTCCTGTAGCTGGGAGGGATCTGGCAGATTCCCAGATTTCCCTGCTCTCCCGATGTCAGACTGTGCCTCCAGACAGGATCCAGCAGCGTTGGCATTCCTGGCAAACTGGCCCCTCGCTGCTCCCCACACCACACTTCCAGGGCTGGCATATAAATGGTGGCAAAGGAGAAGGAAAATGGAGGGAATTTCAGCAATCAGTGGCAGATACTCCAACAAAAATCCATGGCCAGCTGGTTAAGAAGAAGGAAGAGACTCACTTTTTAGAGGACTAAACCCACAGCTGAGGATGCTGGCCTCGGGAGAGGCAGAAGGATTTTTATCTGACCAAGATCCATTGGGAAAATCCAAACCCCACGGTGAATTCAGCCACATAAAAAGACCATTCCCTGGAAATCTCCTCTCCAGCAGTGTGGATGATTGAGCAAAAGCACCTCAGCCCTCTGTAAGCTCTTTTATTCCTCTATTGCAAAGGCTACATGTATTTTCCCTACCCTACCTTGAAACGTCTCATTCCTGTCTTTGATTTCAGCTGGTTCAACTTGACACCCTTTTTTGCCCCCCTCAAAAGCAGTTTACTCGCTGCTGAGCTAAAAAGCCCACTGTGACACAAGAAACGCTCTTGATACTAAAAAACAGAGATGTGGAGAATGGCATTATGCATGGCAAGAGCTTGAGATGCCGGGAATAATATTCAAAGAACAGGAACGTGAGAAGTTGGAAGCTGCCAATGGAAACAAAAGGAGCAGCAAGAAAGGAGACTGTAGAAAATGTCTTGTCAGTGACTCCTGGCCTGGATTTGAATCCCCAGGTGGGCCTGTGGCAGTCTCTGGAATGCTAATGAGGTGCTTAACATTGCCCAGTGCTTGGGCTGAGTTTGTGACTACAGAAAATCAAGAGCAGGAAATGGAAGTGCAAAATGGTGATGGCAGAGCTAGGAGACACAGCAGCCACAGCACAGGGAGGCCGCGGGAGAATCCTGCACGGATCCTGGAAAAGCAGCCCGGAAGGACAACGAGAACCTGGGTAGATTCACACAGAGCTCATGGCTCTCCCTCTGCAGGACACAACAGAGCCAGACAGTGATCCACAACATCCTTTGGGATCGAAGAACTCCTCAAGGTGTGAGCCATGAGCATCCCACTGCTCTCTCCCTTGTTTTCTTTCCATTCAGTACATATTTTTATTCAACTGAGAAGATCTGAATTGCAGCAAGGAGTATTCAGTGTTTACGCACAGTTTTACACCAACACAGAGAAATACTTTGCCACTAAAATTCTATTTTGGTGTATTTTAGTAATTAATATTTTTAGATCAACGTCCCAGATATTACATGTCGATTATTTTCAGATCATAACCAGCCATCAGAAATTGGTAATACTTTAGTAGCTAGAAAATAAAGATTATAATTTACCATCAGAATGAACCTTGGGAAAGAAATCTGGAAGGACAATTTAATGCAATTTTTAGGATGTTGACTTGTTTTGGATCTTCTGAAACCTGAAATGACAAAGCTCTGCTTTTAACCACATGAGATAGAAAATACTCCCATCGTGTATTTCTTAAATCTCATAGAAAGAGACATCTTGTAACAATTCCACAGCGATGAAGTTGTCAGCGGTGTGTGATCAGCTAACCTGTCAAGGTTTCAAAACATTTTAGATATAAAAAGAAAAACGGCCTTGAAAAATACCAGTCCTACTTTTAAAAATATTTTTTTGACTGTATCTTAGAATCCCACTTGATTGTTCAATCACAAATTCTAAAATAAATCAAATTTAGGGCTATTAAGTTGAACAGCAAGATATCTATGAAGGTACTGCTGTCATTTCTAAACCACTTAACATATAGCAGGGACCATATTACTTTCCCCATCCTCTCACCAAGCAATGTGTATTTTCTTTCCAGAGATAGCTTCAACATTCTGCCAAAAGGTGGAAGAGGTTTTGGGGTTTTTTGTCAAAAACCTGAGATGTCCTTCTCAGAAATGTATTGGGTTTGAATAGCCAACCAAACTTTGTGAGGAAACATCAGTGCAAACACCCCACGGACCAGGAGCCAGCCCTAAACCCTCAATTCTCTGCTCACCAAAGTCCAGCTTAGACAAGCCAGACAACATTAGGCAGCAAGTTTTAGAACCGATGTGAGATTTCCCTTCCTGCTGGGTTTTCAAAGTAAAATGTCAGCCTGTTGAAAACAAAGGATTCTGCAGAGCACTGTCAGCTCTGATCAGCTTTGGAAGGCAGCAGGAGGAAGGCACCCAGGTGCCTCTGTGCCATGGTGTTTGGATAAACTCCTCCGGAGCCGTTCATCTGTGAACAAAGGGGATCCTGTGCCGGCGCCAAGGTCAGCGCTCTGCTGAGTAAGTACCACTGGCAAGTCAAGATGCCTGAGGGCACCTTGAGCTCATACGCCCGATTTTTCCACTATGTCAAAAATGATATGAGAGGAGATTACATCATGTAACCTGCCATCTCCTTCCCGTTTGTGAAATCCTTGTCCTCCCCCCCGGCCAGCTTGTGCAATCTCCTCACGTGTCTGGCACGCTGCCCAGAACTCGCGTGGAGTTTCATTAGAGAGGCTGATTTGGGGTGATCTGCTCTGTGTCTCCATAACACACGTCGCTACCTCCTTATTCAAGCTGTAGAGGAAATCTGTGACCAACAGAGCATGAATAAGATGAGAAGCTCTCACATATCTAATGTCTTCCTCCGGGTTAGAAAAGGCAAAAGGCAGAAATCATCTCCCTGGATGTGATGTCGGTGGCAATGCCAGACTGGACCCATGCTGACAACCAGCTTGCAACACAGAAGGCAACCTCTTAATAAACACTAAACCCTTCTAACCTGAAAGATTGCAGCCACTCTAATTACCAGAAATTAAATTGTTCAAAGAAGGCTCAGAAAAATATAAGTCGCTGCAGGGCCAGAGAACAATGATATTTTTGCCTTTCTTTTTCCTTTTGACAGGACCTAATCCACTGGGTGGTATTAGAGCACATGAGATTAGAGACAGAAATACAGACAGTTGCTAAAAACAGACCTCATTGAAAAGTGTTTGCAACATTTTGTCATAAATAAAAATTAGGGGTATTTTTTTCTATGTCCTCTTGCTAGTGCCTGTGGCATGTTGCTTACTCAGAGAGTGCTGTTTTATAGAGCAGTTTTGTAAGGGATATTTTAGTTCTTGCATTTACACACAAGTTATTTTAATCACAAATTCACAGACATTTCAGTGTATTTATGAACACTCCTGTAAATTATGATCTGTAGAGCTTTTAACTTACTTTCCCCCCCTCTCGTGCTCAAAAGAAGTATTAGTATGACAACGTTGGAGGCAGCAAGGACAGATGCTTTAAAAATCATGTGGTAATAACATAAATATGTGAACCAGCCCATGCAGGACTGTCACTGCCACTACAGAATACAAGAGAAACCATGTAATTATGCCAAATCAAAAGCCAGTCCTGTTGCTCATGACAGTGGGAATTTCTTATGCTGGAGAAAGTGGATAGGTGCTGGATAGATAATGGCAGTTTCCAACAAGGAAACCCTTGGAACAAAATAAATAACAATAAAATTGATTATATCTTGTCATACGCCTTTTGTTTCTGTGGGAATAAAGTTTTATCTTCCCTCAGTAATTTTGTTTGCTGAAGGAATGGATTAGAGAATCACTGGAGAGATCTTGTAATTCATAGCCTCAGCTCTTATGCCCTGAAAGTCCTTTTTTCAGAGACTTTTCTCCCTTAACCAGGCAAAAAGCACATCCTTTCATATCCCCACATCACCATATTTCATATTCTTGCTGCTATACTTCAGTAACTCCTCTGGTGACAGAGAAGGTTATTCAGGTCTGGAAGGGTCTCTGTTGAGCTGTGGCAAACATATTTAGTTAAGTCTTTTTTCTGATGATATCATTTGGAAAACAGTCCAAACTTGTTGTCTGAACCTCGTTCATGCCCTCCAGCACACAGGTTTTGGAGCCAGCTGCCAGGCCAGCAAGATGTCAAAGCTGCTGACACCCCTGAGTTGATTCAAAATGAGGTGCAGCTATCAGGGGGTAGAGAAAAAGAGAGGGAAAAAACCCATCTAATACCTAATTAGGAGCTGAAAACTTGATTCTGAAACCTTCCCTCCTCTCTTTACCCATGAAGTAAATATTTCATGGCTTCAAAATTTTGAAAGTTATAAACTTAAACTTCTTCAAATTTGTCAAAGCCTCTTTATCATTCATTAAGGCTGTCTCAAAATTACAAGATATTTGTCCAAATACTGAGAATTTTGTTAAAATGCTGGAAGCTGGCTTTAAAATGTTGATGTCCTTTCCAAAGGGGAAATGTAGCTGTGCAGATCCATCGATTCACAGCCCACAGCAGAATGTGTTTTACGTCTTTGAAATGCATAATCTCCATATTGTACAACATCACAGTCCTGTCACAGAATCCAGAAAGGTTTGGGTTGCAAGGGACTTTAAAGTTCATCTCATTCCACCCCTGCCATGGGCAGAGACACCTTCCACTACCCCAGGCTGCTCCACGCCCCTTCCAACCTGGCCTTGGACACATCCAGGGACTGTTCTCCTAAAAATATCAGCTCTATACTAAATGTTGCACCGTTTAATGTGAATTTTACATAGATCAGCTCCAGAGAGGTTCATACAAACTGACCAGAGAAAAACCCCAACACACCTACAAGTATTTGCATTTAAAACTCCTACAAAGCTAAAACTGAAAATGTTTCTGATTTGCATCTAATTTTTACTGTGAATTGTACATTCTGCTCATCAGGACCAAAGGCTCCTGGCTGTGTCATCAACTGGTTTAGGTGACTCCATCTGTACTCACAGTTTCATTTTCCCTTGCTGAAAAGATGGGATCCATTCAATGTTGCAACATAGGCATCCTCAGGTATTAAACCACCCTTTTGTGACCGGCATTTTGTTGGTTTTTTTGGTCTTTTAAATTAAGTTCTCTATTTGCATTACAATGGGCAGTTAAACCAGGAAAAACCTGTGAGACATCATTTGGCCTTTCGTATCATTCAGTAAAGGAACGTGTTTGATAGGAAGATAGAATCTGCCTACATAATATCCTTTTGTACAGTTCGAGTGACACATTTCAGAGGCTACACATTACTAGGAAAAACGCATTTCACTGGTCTCCTTGTGCTGATATGATCTGCAGACCATGAGATGATGTGAAGGGAAGGCAGGGTCAGAAGTATCATGTGCCTTAAGTGGAGAAGAACACAAAACATTCAGTAGAAGTTAATAAATAAATCATTAGGAAACAAAAGTATGGAAAAACTGCACAGGGAAAAAAATACAATTAAAAAACTCAGTGGTTATCATTGTGCATAAATAATGCCAGAAATTCTCAGGAGATATGAAATGATACCAAACAGTGGTTTGAAATTATTTTGAGAAGTAACTCTAAAATAATTTCTGTTGGGATAGTTTGAGATGTTTTCTACAAGGGCCTATGGTCATATTTAGGAATCAGTAGATATTATTTGAATTTGCTTTGACACAAATACATTGGAGAACAACATAATTATGGGAAATTATGAATGCTCAGATACAGACTGGGGTTCTAAGAGAAGATCAGTGCTACTGACCTACTGTTTTTTCATTTTTTTCTTTTTTTTTTCCTTTAAGAGAACTACTTTTTTGGAAGCGAAAGCAAGATCAATCTAATCTATCTGGACTTCAGTAAAACACCTGATTAATTGCCACACTGGAAATTACTCGTTAAAGCAGTGCAGATGAGGATCAGCACAAAAAATGAGGGCGGCCTGAGCCCATCAGAAAGAGACAGAGGAGAGGACTGATGAGTTTAGGCTGAATTTCCCCATGGCAGCATGGACTTATTCCTCTGGCAATTTGATGCCTCGCCTAGAAAATCACTTCCCATTCACAGGATTCTTCCAGGTAAATACAGAGATGTGCTGAGGTGTTTAACCATGGAATACTACCAAAGAATAACAGCAGGAAGGTCCATGCAAACAGTGATCAGGATCTTACTACTCCTTCTCCTAAAAGCACCCAAGAATGCAAAGGTAGATGCTGGCCTTTTTACGACAGTGTGGCCCGTCAGGCTGTGAATAACGACTGTGAATAAATATTGCATCCCGGGAATTTGAATCTCCCTTCCATCTGAAGTTCCTAACGATATCCGTAATAACAGATTTATATTCCCCACCCAGCCAGGCTCGGCAAATGACAAATCCTGGCGTTCAATTGCATTAAATGATAATTAGTCAGTCTACTTGTAATCTGATGGTTAATAGATAACCTCAAAGACTTTCTTATGAAGAAGACTGAACTGGAATTTCATCTACAGCATTAACATAATATATTACGATAATGGGTCCCAATCCCACATCTGAAGCTTCAGGGAAGTTTGGATATGAGAATCGACCTAAATCCAAGATTTCTGCCTCAAGTGCCTCACTGTGCAATAGGCCAAACCAGAATTTATGCATTTTTCTACCTGTGGACTCAGGATAAATTGAGATTTTACATAAACAGTGAATTATATTATCTGAGTCAAGCATGACAAGCCAGTGCCTCCAAGATTTAACCAGGAATAATGATGTGAGTAGAGAATCCCAAGAAAGAAATCCGAGGAGCGACTACGTTACCTATTCAGGAATTACCAGCTCTGTAAATGGGATGGAGCTTCTTGCTTAGCGCCCTTCTGCCATTCCAGCGGAGCAGCAGGCTCTTGTGGGTCTTCAGCCAAACCTGCCAGCCCCAGACAGATGTGCCAGACAAACTGTGGAACCTAAACCCACGCTTAATCTCAAGCATCTCTTTCTTTCTTTACATCACAGGTTCTCCTGAGCTGGGAGCCTTTGCACCAACAGCTCTTCTGAAAGCTTTGATGGCACCAGCAACTCAATTTCCACATTGGATAAGGCATCACACAGGGAGCTGAAGCTGCTAAACAAAGCCAGCATCGGAGAGAGAGACAGCAAACCCACCAGAGCAGGATTGTAAATTGCTTTCCTTTTCCCACAGTCCCATATTCCCTTTGCACATGTCAGCCAAGAACCTGCCTGATGTACAACAGTGATGTGTACAGCATCCACAAAAGAGCAAGAGCCTTCAGAATACCCTGCTGGAATATTTTTAGGGAGAGCTAACCCTCAGGGAGGTTTTGCCAACTCTATCCATGTGCAGCATGACTGCAATCAATCATTGGGGATGATAACAACCAAACAGAACACAACCGACAGTCATTAACATCATTAATGGATGGGGCTCCAAGGAAAGGTAATTTTGTGCTGCCCTTCAGCTTTCTGGGACACAATTCTTTGAAGAGACAGTCACACATTTGGCACCCCCGCTCCAATCCTAAATTGCTTTTTCCTGAGCTGCACCCTTGTACGTGGAACATCCGCCAGGAACATTGCTGCGCTCCTGCCACGTGACTGGGGCTGTGCTGACCAGCCTTCCTCCTACCAGACCTGGGTATTTCCAAATGGACCAAAATGTTTCCCTCGATTAAAAATTAATCAGTATCAACCCTTCCCTGGAAGTGTTCATGAGGTTGGATGGGACTCGGAGCAACCTGGTCTAGTGGAAGGTGTCTTTGGTTCAGCCATCCAAGTTTCCTGTGTTCAAAAGATACTGAAAAAAAACATTTTTACTTGTATTTTTACTAGTAGATAAAACATACTCAAAATGAACACATTAAAAATAAATTTTTTTTAAAAATTGTGATCAATAAATTCTAATGAGATTTTTATTCCAGTAAAGCAAGTGCAGAATATAATATACCTTTATAGCACAAGACATTTTGCTTCCAAATCGTGTTCTAAAGTGCCTTAAAGATTAGAATAATATAATCACCAAATTAGATAGCTTATAGTGGAAGCGATGAAATGCAGTATTAAGAGGCTCAGACAAGTGAGAAAAGCTGCTTTCCAAGGAGAGTTTAAAAGATACAGCAAGTCACTGAGGCAGAGAGATTCAGAGAGGCTGTTCCAGATGGCAGGACCTCCAGAGGAACAGGGCTTTGCACCAAAGGAACTTCTGTGGGAGAGCAAAGTGAAGAAATGGTTGTCAAGCTACTCAAAAGAGGAGACAAGTCAATAGAAGATGACAAAACAGGATAGAAATAACAATAATGGCCACACCAGGACTGACTAGAGCAGATCACAGAAGGAGTTGAGTGTAAGAAGAAAGAATTACAGTGAAACAATAAAAGTGTGAAGTGCACAGGTAACATCATTGAAAAAGTTGCACAGCCAAGAGAAGCAGGATTGGGAGACAACAGGGAAGAGAGGAAAAAGAGAATGATCCCTTTGTTTTACTCTTTGAGCCAAAGGTGGGAGATCTGTCAACAGAATTTAATTCAGAAATTAAATGTAAACAGAGAAGGTAAATCTGCTATAATGTTGTAACTGATGAACTTATCATTTGTTAGGAATACATAGCCTGGGTGCATTAGGAACTGAGATCCTCAGTCAAAAAACTGTGAAAACACTTTATTTCAATGTTCCATCTAATTATTATTAAATGATAAGCAAACAGATTTACAAATTCAGGGGATTATAGGGAATATTATCAAATTAAATGCTAACTAGTTTTATCAGGTAACTGCCAGATGTGTTATTTTGTTGTTTGGAGGCGGAAATGGTCAAAGCATCTACTTTTTGGAACAAAATTTCCTTGCTTTAGAAATGCAGCCTCCCTGCAGCTGAGATAGCCCTGCGCAGAAACTATCTCCACACTCCACGGCTGAGGAGTGCTGGGCAAGAAAAAAAAACAGGAATAACCAAATTTCTCATCACTCTCTTCATGTACATCTTTGCAAGAAATTCTGAGTGCACAGCTGGGGAGACAAGGAATTCTCTTGTTTAAGAGAGCCCCAGACAGCCTAGAAAGAGAGATTAATGGCATGGCTCAGTTATAGCAGCACTAGTCTAAACTCCCTCACCTATTCTGTCCAAAACTGCAGTGTAAGTAAATGAAATCTAAGGAAACATTCACAGCACCCGATGCAAAGCTGGTGTGTTGCACCACACAGCCCTACACTGGCTTTACCAGAACTTTACCGATGGTTTTACTGGACAAAAGAGAAACAAAAACAAATAAACAGCACCTTCCCGTGCCCAAAGGGGTTCAAAGGGAGCTGGAGAGGGAATTTTCACAAGGGCATGGAGTGGCAGGATACAGGAAATGGCTTCACATTGACAGAAGGCAGGGTTAGATGGGATGTTAGGAAAGAATTCTTCCCCGTGAGGGTGGGGAGGCCCCGAAATAGAAAGCTGTGGCTGCCCCTGGATCCCTGGCAGTGCCCAAGGCCGGACTGGGTGGGGCTTGGGCAGCCTGGGACAGTGGAAGGTGTCCCTGCTATGGCAGGGGTGGAATGGATGGGCTTTAAGGTCCTTCCAACCCAAACCATTCTGGGATTCTGTGATTATTTTTATTTTCCGTAAGTAAGGGGAAAAAAGAGATTAAATATACTGTGAAATACACTGTTAAACAATGCAGAGATTAAGAAGAAGATTCCTCTGTATTTAATTGGAATGAGCTTACTGTAAATCAAAAGCTTAAAAGTTTTAAAGTTGTAATTGGATCAGCAGGGCTCTGACAGCTCTCTGGTTTTATGGCAGTGTGGATCTAAAAGAATGACTTCTTCTGAAAAAGAGGCTCACGAGAGACAAGCAGTAAAAAAGATCTGGCCTGGGATATATTTTCAAAGGAATTTCAAATAGGCTATCAATCTCTTAATGCTCTTTCTGTATTATGAGCAAACAGAGCTTCAGTTTAAACTTCAGAATGCAACATACTCTGCTTTGCCAAGTTCTCGTCATTGCACCTAAGACCCCATTATTTGACAGATGACAAGGACTTACCTGATTGTCTGCAGTGTTTGATTTACACTCTTGACAAGCACAGTCCATTAAATTAGAGGAATGCCAGCCAAAGGGAGTGACAGAGGTTTCCAGAGCCGCAGAGGAGCGAGTCAAAAATAAATAGTGAGGTTTTCACCTCTGCAGCCCAGGCACCCAGCTCACTGTTATCAGGACTGTTATCTTTCAAAGATAATTATTACAGCTCAAAATAAAGTTAGAGGCTTGTGGCAACCTCAGTTAGTAATTAAGATTCCACGGAGAGCGGCATGCTGAAATTCATAGCAAATGCTTATAACCCTGTCCCTAAAATCCATTTATCTAAGTTCCACTGACTTTCTTCGGGACTTAGATATCTAAGCCAGTGAGATGCTTTAGAATAACAAATCCAGAAGAGCTGCAGATAAAACTCTGGGCATCTTCACTGCAGAAAGTTCTGTTCCTGAAATAAGAAACGTGATAAAATGTCTGCCCTGAATAACAGCACGAGCCCAGAGCTCTGCTGAGAGATCCTAAATAAAGGGTCGGGTCTTGAGGCATTACGTCGCTGCAGCTTTGAGAAGCCTCCCCTTTAGGGGCTGGGGACCTTTGCAGCCTTTAATGTCAGTAACAATGGCCACGAGGAGTTGGCTTTTCCTCTCCGGTGAGTACCTGTGAATTCCAGGTACATCCCATCCTGCACATCAGCATTCCAGGCACGCAGAGGGCACAGGGAAAGGAAGGCCACCTGTCAAGCAGAAAGAGGACAAGTGCTATTTATTAGGAAGGGTTTTACAAAGTGACAATAGCTAGAGTAGCAACAGGGACAGTATATATGCTCAAAATACAAGCAGGAGAACAGCCTCGGCAAAAAAACAAAAACAAAACAAAACACCTTACAGAGGAAATTACATTAGGGAGATCAAGGACCAAGTAGTATTTTCAATTTGTACAAAACCCAGCTTGACTATAGGGCAAATGCATTAAGGGTTTGACAGTCCAATAGAGCTTTGAACTTGGCTTGATCTCATCATTTATAGCATTATTTTATTACTAGTTCATAATTAAACTTTTAACTAAAGCCGTTCTGTATCACCAATGCAGGCCAAGGGAAACGTTTGGGTATCAACCTTGTACCCACATTGCTGGATATAGGCTAAAACCTATAAATATTGAACTGCCAGAAAATAGGACACATCTTACAAGGAGAAAATATCATGGCTTGAAATGTATCTTATTAAAAGAGAAATAAAAGGGGGGAGATGGGACACGGGTAATCTAAATGCAGATTATACAATCAGAAAAAAATAAAGCAGGAAATAATCTAGTGGGGTATGAAAACATCCATGAAATTGTGCCTTTGCTCTGACCCTCAGAGCTTCCCAAACTTTTGGCACATGTTGGGGATAAATGGCTGCCTAAGAGCCCCAGTGTGGTACTGGCATCAGCACTGCCCCTAAAAATCATTAAACCCAACTGACATTTCCGAGTTAATGGATGTGTTTTTAGCACAATGCAATATTTCTCCAACGATAATGTTCTCCAATCAAAGCTCGTCCAAGAACATTCCGGTGGTCCACCACATAAGAACCAGGTTTATATACCAAATTTAGGGACGATTACCCTCAGATCTGGAGTAAATTACAAATCCTTCCTTTCAAAAAGGCCACTTATTTTACTGGAAGCCTTTCCAACAGGAACAGTCATTGATATTCATGGCATGAGACTGCAGCAATATGACAATAATTCCAACGTTTACATTACAGATTCAGAACTGGAGATCAAATGCCTGCAGCATCCCTAGCACTGGTTACAGGTTATCATCCCAGGTGCATTTGTGGAGAAAAACAGAGTCAACAAAATTCTCAGAAAATAAATCAGGTGTCTGCTGTCATATATTTATAATTTTGATAATTCTCATTCCTTCCAGGTCATTAAAAATATGCTTTCTAGATCTTTTTGCTGCTGTTGTTGTTGATTAATTTTTGAACTACATCTTCTCTGTAGACCCTGAGCTTCTTTAAAGCCTTTTGTTTTCCCCTTCAGCCAGCACACAAGTTAAGATAAATTGCTAGATAGATAGAAAGATGGGTAGATAAATATTGTAGTGCCATTTCTGGAGCAACAAATATATTTGTGGCAAAATCCTACCAGGCACATATAGGAAAAGGATCAAGGTGACAGGGGCTGGTTGGTGCACAAACAAAGATTATTGTATCCATTTATTTTGTTACTGGAGCTCACAGACTGCACCTATTGCTCTAACATATTATAAAATGGGAAAAATACCCAAATAAAGGAAATACAAACCTCTGTTAAATGGGTGGAGCCATTATTGCTAAGATTGGGAGTTTTCTATCTTTATTCTGAGCTTCTCTGATCTTCCTTTCAATAAAAACACTGCTTTTTTTCAGCATCAAATATCAATAACGGCAATGGTTGGTAAATGTTCATTTTATAATAATAAAATGTTTGTTGAGTCTTGAGTAAGAAAATATGAGATTCACATGAAACATAAGTCCTGAAATAAGAACTTGAATAAAAGGGAATATTTCACAATAAACTCTACTGAATCCTTCAACTTGTGGACTTTTCTATTTAACTACCACCACTTCTTTGTACAATAGGTCAAATCATTGGGGATGAAGCCTTTGTGCTTTCTTAATTAATTTCTTCATTTATCTTGATGATCTTCTAAGATTTACTGAAGCAATCTACAAGAGTGTGATTTTAATAAAATTGCTGTCACCATTTCTCTGCCGGGAGCTCCTAACTGAGAATATTGAACAATCTACTAAGGATTTACAAGTTTAAAACAAATGGGCCACTGTTTGCAACCATGCCAGAATGCTGACACTCACCAATCAGATGCATTTCCTAATCCAGAATTTATCGTGTTTGTGGTAGCTGCAGAATATTTTACTATATTTATCCTAGAAAACATGCTGTAGGGATTTTTACATTTTATAGATATCAAGTATATATAGGTTTTAATACATTATTTGCTTAGAAACATGGCTGTAGGATTGACCTAAAATATATCACTTTGTTTACTAATTATATAGCATTCTATAATCCCGTCACATTATTAACTTAGTTAATTAAGTAGGTTTTTTGATGATTTCTTTATTTTCCTGCAATGAAAGCTGTGGATCTTCCAGACTGACACCAATTTCTTCCCTTAGGGAAGAGGTGCCCCGTTTTACCCCTGCTGAAGCTCTGCCAGTGGATCCCAGCAGCGCCATGCTCCAGCTGCAGTTCCAGTGCAGACAAACCTCTCATCCTGCAAAAACCTGGATCTTCAGAGGTGATGAAGCTCATAAAAAATTCTTGTACTTGATAATATCAAAAACTGAATTAATAAAATGAATACATCTGCACTTTACCAAATTCAGAGAGGCAATGGTGTCCATCAGAGCTGCAAACCCTGGTGCAGTTCACCTCCCCAGAGAGGTAACTTTAATATGATTTTAATGAGACTGTGGGACTAGAGTTGAAATACATTTTTGTTTCTCATTTAGACACCTTGCCTTTTAACACTTCATCACTATTCATTAAGCTTAAACTGCATTTTTAACCTCTATTCAAGCCCACACTTTAAGGTGAGGTGGTTTCTTGAGAGCCCTCAGGCAAGTACTGCAAGTCCCTCAGTGCAGTCATCTTCCTGGCAAACAAACCTGCCCAAAAAGGGAAGGATACCAAGGAAATCTTGACATCAAAAATCAACATTTCTCTTCTTTCTCCCTTCTTCTTTTTTCTTTTTTTTTTTTTAAGAGAAAGTTTCTCTTTTCTAGCAGTTATTTTTTGTCATTACAGTAAGCAATGTTAGGAAAGGCACGATCTCACAAAAAAAATTACTCCAAAAGTCCACAGATTTCAATCTGTCATGGATGAGTTAATCAGCGTAGAACCCTAGAGGAAAGTCAGGTACTTTAGGCCATGTTTAAAGCCTAAAGAGAAAATTGGTGTTGACCCTAGATCCTGCTGGGAATAACTGGGTAACTTGAAGCAATATCTTTATTTGCTGCGCCCTCCCTTGTGATGAGCACAGGGAATCCAGCTGGAGCTCAGGATGGCTGGATCAGGCATCAGGCTCAGGACAGGGAAAACAAACCCAATCCAGTTAACGGAAACACATTTACCATCATTCCTGAAGCACCTCTTCCTCCAGCAGGCAGGAGCTGAGCAAAGTCCAGAATTCTCATTAAATAGGGTTTAATTAACACAAGCTAATTTAATTAATTTTAACACAATGTTTATATTTATCATTACATTTTTAAAGGCAGAGGCTGTAAGTGCTAAATTAAATAAACGCAAGTTCCTTTGTTCAGACAAACGATGGAACACAACAAGTGAAAGGAACCGGCTCTACATCCCAAGCAGCTGTTTCTTAATTTAAAAATAGAGGTAGAATGCCATCTACTTGTTAGTTCCCTATATTGCTGGCTGAGGGGAAAAAAGCTCCCACGCGTGGATTACTGCAGTCTTTAAGTAGATGCTGTGGCTAAACATCAGTGTCCAGAACCCGTGGGGAAAGAGCAGCCATCAAATTAGCATGCACCCGACATGTCCAATGCATCAATTACACAACACAGCCCTGCTCCTCCCTTCCAACGTGCTGCCTCCCAAATGCCAAACTCTGGAAACCATTCCAGACTCCGGAGTGAGAGACACCCTCTGACGTTTGTTTGTGAGTGAGAATGCAGGTCCTGGCCAGGGATTTGCATCAGCCAAAGTATGGGAGTGCCAGTGCTCGTTCTGCACTTTCAGCAGTCCTGGGGTGACTGCAGGAGAACAAGGCGGTCCCAGAGCTCCAGGGGGGTGTTCCCGGCTGGGAGCGTTGTTATGCCAGCACAAACACAAGTTTATGGCTCCTCTTGTTTCAGGGCTTTGCTCGCAGACTCCAAACTCTCAACGCCCCCAGGAAAATCTACAGAGAGCACCTACACACCCATAAACTCCAAGGATGATCCCGAGGGAGTGGAAGTGTCCCTGACCATGGCAGGGGGTGGAACTGCATGGTCTTTAAGGTCCAAGCCAAACCATTCCGTGGTTCCGTAACACCCGGGAGCTTTGATAACGAAAGCCCCCATCAGTTCTCTCCCAACTCTCTTTGCACCTCATCACCTCCTCATTTGCAACTCCTTTTGTTTTACTGACAGACTGCCGCACCTTTCCATGGACAGGTCTGCTTCCTAAAATTAAAAAAACTCTGCTGTACCTAATCTATTTGAAAAAGAACAAAAAAAGAAAAAAAACAAAAAAAAAACCACGAAAAAGAAAAAGAAACTGTTGTCTTTTTTTATTCCTTCCCTTGCAAAGGAGACATCTGTGGAATGAAAGTCTTGGAAATAAGATCTATAATTACTGTGTATTGAGTTAAGTTGCTATATCACCAGCTTTTCAACAGTCCTCTCTCCAAGTGTTAGTAGTTCTTTTACAAATATTTATTTGGGAGCTTTATAAACCTTTTAGAAGCCTTAACCATACCCAAGGGGCTAAACAAGCAAGTCTCCAGTGAGAATTCCCCTGCTTTACAAAAAGGGAGAGAGCAGCTCTAAATCTGAGAATCATAAATATTATTATCAGTCTTATTGTATTTGCTTTCTGGCTTTTGATCCCACAAGGGATGAAGGCTGCCACAGTCACTCTGAAGCCAAAATGACTAAAAATGTGCTTCAGTATAAAATAAAACTGTTTCATGCCTCTATTCATGGGGCTCTGCAGGCTGATACTGTGAGAAAACAGCCAATAGCACACAGAATGTGGTTAAATAAGAAGGTAGCAGTAATAGTTCTGTTCCCTAAATGCTGCATAAAAAAAAGGTATTCTGAGATTTTAAAAGTATTTTTGAGATATCTGATGAAATGCCAAGTATTTTTTTTTTCCTGCTCTCCTTTTGTTTTGATTGGATCTAGATCCAAAGGAGAGAGAATACAAAAGTGAAATACAGACTATCCCTTATTTAGTTCTAGCCTATTTACAGAAGCCACTCAATCTTACACTCTCAAAGTTATTATGGAATTGATCGGAATCACAATTAATGTAATAATACACAGACACTTAGGGTTGCTACAAAGCAGGAACCATTCCAGCTCCAGATATGAAAATACAGAATTCTTGAGGATGTTGTGCTTTGCTGCAACATGTGCTCCCTCTCCTGCCTGCTTTGAGAACCTTAGAGCATTCTCCTTCATTTGTAGTTTATATAACTGAACAAAATTAAATAGGTACGACAGCTTCCATCAGTCCTTTATGTTCTAGATGACTTTGGCAACCTGTTCTAAAGCTTCTGGTCCTGTTGAGCGATATTATTATTTGAAATAAAATCTCCATGACCAGATTCCCAGTGTTTACATTCATGCTGACCAAAAGAGAAGTCCAGAGAGGAAGCATTATGGAGAAGAAGAGACAAAAACTCCCAAGAAGCCAGCTCAGATTAGTTGTTTATGTAACACATTGAGGGTCTTCTTGTGCCTTTGGCTAATTCTTCCACCTCCTCCTCATCCTACCCATTCCCAACCTAAATCCCGACAGAAAGAAACCTCAGAGCCACCTTTTTGTCCCAGTCTCTACAGGGTGGCTACAAAGATGGAGACTCCCCCTTTACGAGGAGTCACATGGAAAAGAGGAGGGGCAATGGGGATGAATTATTCCTGAGGAGATTACAATTAGACACAAAAGAAATTTTTTTGACAATGAGAACAATCAGCCACTGGAATAATATCCCCAGGGAGTGGTAGATTCTACAGCATTGGACACTTTTAAGATTCAGCACCACAGGGTGCTGGCCCATCTTGCCTATAGTGAGTTTTGGCCAAGAAAGGCTGGATCAGTTGCGCCAGCCTGGTATTCTGTGGTTCTGTGGGTGATTGTCAAAGGCACATCAGCTCTGACTGGAGCACAAAATCAATGAGTTTTATTAGTTTTTATGTAAGAAATCTATGCACGCGCAAGAGACTCTCTGTGTACTTTGTGCATGCAAAATGGGAGCTTCTTTAATTTCTGCAGTTCCACCTAAGTAGGTTAGGTCAGGTCAGTACAAGCAATTAATATAAATGAACAAGAAGTTCATAAAAGCAATTTAATTTGAATTAACAATTCATCTACTCCCAGACTTGGCTACACCAAAGAGGCTGCTTCTTTCATCTATTAGTATTTTTATTTATGTAGCAGCTACATGGTAGAAGATGGATGCATTCAAGGATAATTCTGTGGAGACAATTTCAGAATCAATGTCACAAAGGGTTTATAATACAAATAAACATAAAAATATGTCAGGAAAAGTTGTATATTGTCTTCTTTTTCCAAATGAAACCCTGCGGCTCTCAATTTTGAGCTAGCACTTTTCTAGGTAATCTACCATATATTCCAAAGATAAGATAATATAATAATAATAATTATATATATAAATATGTTATATTCTGCCTAGATGTACATCTAGCCTATAATATGTAATCTTTATATGCTATATGTGTGAGCAATATTATATACAATTACATATGACATATTAATTAAAGATCTTAACTACTTTCTTTAGCCTCTCTTCTTGAGCCACCCTTTTTGGAGCTGTATTATGGAAATGGAATTAATTACATAAAAACCTGTGAAAACTCCAGAAATCTGCACCTGGTCATTTCCATTCAAAAGCTGATACAAGAAAACTCCAAAACCAGAGATGAATATCTCAGGCCATGGTTACAATTGCTATGGAAACTGGACTCTTAATACCTTTGCATCTGACACATTTGTCTTATTTTGTCTGTGATTTTTGAAGAAGAAACCTGCTGGAAAATAACATCAGATGAGAGAAATAAATGAATGGAGACAGGTGATGGCCACGGACAGGACACGAGGAAGTGGGATGGAAAGTGGAAAGTCTACCTGGACCCTATGGGCACGGGTCCATGATCCATGCGGAAAACAACCACAACAAAGGGGGTTCTGGACATGACACAGGGAGGAGGAGAGGCTTGCTTCATGTTCCCAGAGTTAATTGGTCAATTAACTCGCTCTTTGTCTTTCTAGATCCTTGCTGACAATGACTGGCACACGATGGTGATGCCTCCATGCAAGCTTGGTGTGCACTCCACGAGATTTTGCTGAATGTAAATGGAAACACTCTTTTCCCGGCAGCTCCAGGGCACTATTTCGTTTCGGTCACACACGAATCACTGGACTCGGAATGTGCAGAACAGGTGCAGGCAGCCACGGGTTCAGCTTTCAGGTATGTTTATGTTTTATTTCTTTGGGGGTTACTGAGGCAATCAGTGAAATCAGGAGTGTCTGACCCAGCCAAGAGGCTTCCAGACCACCTCACAGCAGCAGGAGCTGCTCCTGCTGGATCTGCCTCCAAAAGGTGGTAACAACACTCAGCAGTCAGTACTGCACTTTACAGCGTTGAAGTACTTTGCAAACATCCATTAATTAGTCTCCCAACTCCTCCTTAAGGCAGGCAATTAACTGCATTTTATTTTAAAAGCCCTGCAATGTGGAGAGGTTAAGTGATTCACTGGGAAGAGTGAAGGTGCTGAGATTCAGCCTTGGTTCACCGTTTATGGTCCAGCAAATATTTCTCTGCTGTCGTGTCCACAAGGTCCCTCTTTGTGGTCATCTCCTTTATTTCACCAAGCTCTTCCTCTCTAGCCAGCAGCCACCCAGTAATTTCAAAGCACATAAAAGACTGGATCCAGCACTAAAAGTGACTGTAACTTCATCCAGTTGCTGAGAATGAAATTGGATCTGTTTACAGATACTGGGCACAAAGTATTTCAGTCTTGGTTTAAGCCGTATCACTGGGATATTAAACAGCAGTGGCTAAAGCCATAACCTGGAGCGATTAATACTGGAATTAACTACTGTACTATCACCCAGGGAAGGCTGTTATATTAGATTACGAGTGGTTTGGCTGAAGCCTGCTGAAGCTGAGATATTTTCTGTAACATTTTGGGACACAAAGGGAAAAAAAAAAAGCTATTTCCTTGTAAAATTCCATTTCACTGGAAAAAGTACAAACAGAATCTTTAGGGCAACGATTAGAACCAGACATCATCACCTGAGTTAACTCCATATTCCTTCATGTTGCTCTATAAACTTGCAAAGATTCTGTGTGGTTTCACTCAGGGTCAATGAATCCCAGACTTTTTCCAAAGGATTTTAAGCCTCAGCTGTAGTTTAGATGGGATCTTTCTTCCCACTGCAGCCAGGAAGGACTTCACATACTCCTTTAAGAGAGAAAACACCATATTCCACCTTTAGTGATCAAATTCAGACACAATTTGGGGGAAATGGCAAAACATTTTGGAGCTGAAATGGTGCAATTTTCCATTTCCAGCCCCAAAATCCAGGAATAAAATGAATCTTCAAGGGAGTAGTCGGGAGTGCTTTGGTAGAAGACATGGAAACCCTCAATTTCCAGCTGCTACAGCTTCCCCTGTTATGTTGAAGGACACACGGACTATTTTCATTTATGAGCTCACGCAATTTTCCTCCCTGAAAATGCTTCATTTGCTTCCTGACTTTATTCCCTCCGGTGCACGGTGTCTGGGGAGTCACCCAGTGAACTCTGGATTGCTGTCACCTGCTGTCACTGGACACAGACAAGGTAACCATGAACAGGACTGCACTTGAATTGGATGAATTACTGTTGATTTCAATCCTGTGTTCGGCTGCTGTACAGGGCATGGATTGGGATAAGGACCAGAGCATTCATGTGGTCACCATCAAATACGGGCTGAGATCTGCCTTTCGTACAGAATTTTGGAGGCTCCCAAAGCTGTCCAAGCATGATGCCAGCTCTCATACCCAGAAAACACTGATATAATTTTGCTATAAAACAAAACAGGTCGTCTTGGAGGTGAAATTAAACTATTTTTCAGTTTGGTTTGTATTTGTTTGTATTTTTAGCAATCAAAATGTCCACTTGGAAGGCACTCAAACCATTGTACTTCTTTACCTTGATTATTCCCCCTCTTTCATTTCCCTCCATGTAAAAACTATCCTATTCCATCTGCTTTCCACAGGTAGCAAATTATATGTCCCCCTCATACATAAACATCCTATGACTATTCCAAATGTTTAAAGTAAGATAAGAGAGACCTTACTGTAAATTCCTCGGCCAATCTGGGCCTTCCATCTTCTCCACAGAAGTTCTCCATCTTCTGCAGAGACAACCAAGCTACTTCTTAACCGTCCTCATCTGGGAAGACACAGATTCCAGGCTTTGTCACCCTGCTCCTGTTTGACATTCTCTTTTCTTCTCTTTATTTTTTGTGCCAAAAGCCAGAACAGAATTCACTGTGGTACTGCAGGGAAAAAAAATATGGTAACAAGTGTGCAGGAAATTCATTCAATAAATTGTCATGTTTCAGCAACGCTTGTTTTCCTGAGGGCTTCTGGAATTGCCCATTCCATTGGCACTTAAACGTCGTGTTGCCCATCATAATATCCTTGTTATCATCCTCCAAGTGCTGCCTTTTCTTCATCTCAGTGGTTCTGCAGCAGGTGAGGGTTATAAATGTCCCCTGCACCGTGGTTTTAATTCTTCCCTCAAACAGAGCATTACCTTGCCTGCTTACAGTGGAATTTTCTTGCCCCATTTTCTTTTTGGATTGTAAGAAATGTGTCTCCACAATTCTATCCATAAATGCAACACTCTCAAGGGCAAATTCCCATTTCCATGCATCCTGCCTCAGCCTTGGAACAGTCTGGGGGTTCCTGAAATCATCCTGCTGAAATCCAAGGGTAAAACCAACCATAACTTTTTGCCATTATTCACACACTGTCAACATCCCAGCAATCCACATGGAACCAAGTGTCCTGCACATGCCTCTGCATCTCTTTGAAAACTTTTCAGCAGAAGACATGCATCCATTTCTATAAACCTGCTAATACATCATCAGGACAGGCACTGAGGAAACGCACAGCCCTTTGCCAGGAGGGAAATACAGATCTTGGAAAGGATTTGAGCATTCGTCTCCAAATGCAGAGACTACATAGGCAAAAGAACCTTCTCTTGCAGAATTCAGTGACTGGATGAACCAGCCGGGGAATGCCTTAACTGAAAAGATTTGCCTAGTAAACATTCAGATATAAAAGAAACAAACAGAAAAAACCCTCTTGAAATAACCCTACAATCAAGCCAAAGATGGAAACAATTATTTGATAAGAATGACGAGGCTGAGGCATTACCAAAGATAGAGTTCTCTACAACAATCCAATAAACCCAACATTATTCCTGCTATTTAATATCCTAACATCTTTTTGGGGAATATAAATTATTCAACATTTAAGTGCCTTGTAATTGGATTTAGATGACGAATGGAAGAAAATACTTTAATTGTAAAATATATTTTGTATGCATCAGACAGAAGCATCAGCCACCTCCCTGAAACAGGCTCTCAGGAGAGCTGCATGGCTCAGGAGTTTGCCAATGGGATGTGGCGTCCTTCATCATTGAGGTCACGAGTGGAATCCAGAACGTGTTGGAAGCAACTGGAAACGGTTTCTCAACATGGCCAGAAATTCAAACCAGAGGTAATTTTAGTTCTCTTCATCTTATCCTCCCCCTTTTTGTTCAGGAACATCTGGAACTCCTGGTGAAAATGGAACGTTTTCAGCCCTTCTTGACATTTTCTTCAAGGCTGACCATTCTGCTGGACTCATTACGTTGTCCTTGGTCAACTCTCACACCATTCCCACCCCACTGTGGCACTCACTGGTCATCCCTGATGGATCTGACGGCAGCCAGCTCATCAGGGGATTCCCGAGTGGCCTCAGAACGGTGTCCAGGTGTCTGGACATGCCATGAGTGGTCAGTACCTCTGAACTTTCATGTATCACACAAATTCTTAATATTTTCTACAAAAAAACGTATCCAGAAAACACTTTCTCTTTCTTTTCTCTGTAAAATACACACCTGCCTGACCGTGAAGGTCTGTTAGAGTTTCTTCGTAAAATACGTGAAGGCACTCTGTGATAATTTAGTTTAACTAAAGCCACAATCATCAAGAAGTGAGAGCCCCTTGTCATTAGAAAAGCAGAGAACAAGAAACAGGCAGGCAAAATTAAAATATTAAACTACATTGCAGTAAAATTTCCTTTCCCAGAAGTAAATATATTCAGTGTTGTGGATTATTGATTTAATGTATTGATTGCTCAGCTGATAACCAGAAGACTTCATGGCAACTCCTCATCTTCCCACCAGCCTGAACTGTGCAACTTGGAGAAAATTACTTTTTTTTTTGCCTGCTGTGTCTAATTCTTTTGAAGCAACAATTATCTGTAACTATCTGTGAAGTTTTAGCACTATAAATCTTCAATCTCCGTTGGATTTTTGATGCCCTGCTGTAATAAAAATAAAAGTGGCTGTTTTGGCTTTGTTTTTGGGCTTTTTTACTGTACCCATGATTGCTGCTTATCAGTTTTACCTTTTTTGATTTCTCCATTCCTCTTAAATGTCTAGTCTGAAAATCTGTAAAAATCATCACAGAAGCAAATGTTCATTTAAGAATTGTATATAAAGTAATGTCCGTGAGGTGAACACATGCACAAAAAGGAGCATGGCAGAGGAAATAGCTTATATTAGATCAATTGATAAACCTAAAATAGAAGTGCCAGATCTCAACCACACGGATGTGAGTCAATTGACCTCGGAAAAGTTGTGTTTTACCCAAAAAGGTAAAATGTGTCTTTGTATCTTTGCCCATCGCTGCAGCGCTGATGGCACCGCCAGCTCCCACCACCCACTGACTGTGACGTGCAGTGCGAGGGAAAGCCTCAAAAACCGAACGTTCCCATTTGAGCAAACGAAGGAATTCCACGCTCTGGGAGCCCGCACAAGGACAACTTCTGACATCTTGAAAAGTCCCCACCTTCCTTATTACCAGGCTCTTCAGCAATGCAGAGACAAATGGCCATTCCGGGGAAGACACACAGCTTGCCTGGGGCAAACTGGGATTAAATGATGAAAATCAAAGGCTTTTAGTTAAAGGATGACTCAAATAGATGAGAGGCAGAGACGGAGCAGTTTAAAGCTGAGAATTCACAGAATTAGAAATATCATTGTTATAAAATATGCTGAGACAAGGTTAGCAGGGCTGCTCCAGTGTTTTCCATGGAGATGCACCGAGAGCTCTGACAGGTTTGCAGCTTTTAATGATGATGTCTGAGACCCCCACGGGCTGGGCAGTGAGGCAGATATTTGTTCTGGAGACCTATAAACAGCCAACATCACTTCCAAAAGGCTGCTCCATCAGCCGTGAGCTCTTTTGGTTGATAAACAGAATCCATGTATTTGCTTCCTAGAAAAAAATATGAGTTTTGGTTCGCAGGGTGTGCAGAAATTAAAAAAAAAAAAAAAAGAATTTTCCCCATTAACAATAAGGTTGACATAAAGTATATTTTTATTAAACTCCACAGGTATCTAATAATAAATAGGAGAAACAGAGCAGATGAAGTGTATTTTCAGGGAAACACTGAAAGTGACAAAAATATCATTAAAGCAATTTCATGTGAAAGTTCTATTAAATCTTTCTAATGTATCTCAGAATAATCTTGTGATTTGAAGTACAAAAGTGGAGCTAAATTTACATTCACAAATGCTTTGATGATAAGTGTGCTAAGAAAGTTTTTAATGAGAATAAAAGGCAACCCCTTTTTTCTTAATTACTGCACCACAAAGCCATCCTGAAACACACTTTGACACTTTAGATTTCCAGGGGGGTGCACGTGTGATAAATTACTACAACGGGCACAGCAAAACTTGTTCTCATATAAATAACACACTCAGCATCAAACAAAACTATTGTCAATATTTCTGCAGATCTCTAAGTCCGTAAGTTTTTTTACCACTTTCCTTTCTGCTACAATTTCGAGGAAATACCCAGAAAAATCACACCATAGGGGCAGAACCTGTACAGCTTTACTACCGTACTATTATCAGGAAATTCATTGTAAATTGGCAAATATAATTTCACAGACATTGTGGCCTTTTATCATCACTTGTTTGCAACCTCAAAGGTGTCACTTCAAAGACAGAAAGGAAATGACCTGGAGAATTTGTGAACTGGAAACCTCCCAGTGGTGACTTTTATTTATATTGGGTAGAATGAACAGATTGATTCAATTAAGTAAATGAACAGGAATAATAATTTGAATATAGTAAGACTAAAACAAAACAAATGTTTTTAATGTTTTGCAAACTGCCTCTTTAAAGAGGGAAAAAAGGTTAATTTTAGTGCCCAGACTCAAGACAGGAAGGGGTTGACATCGGGTTTTAGGGGATGAGTTGTAGAAAAGTTTCTAACGTTTCAGATCTGATTCTCTTGCACCTGCAGCCACAAAACCCCTGCACATTTGGCTTTCTCTGTTTAGTGAACTCGACTGCAGCATTTCCCAATGATTAATTACACCTTTGCACAGAAACAAATAAACATGTAGGCTGCAATGAACTGAGGACTGAGGCCCCCGAAATGTAATTAGCCACTTGCACGCTTTTTACTGGCAAATATTAAACTACGCAGCAAACAGAAATAAAGGACAAAACAGAACCGTGCAACACCATTACTCAATAAAAATGATACTTTTATAACCTCATTACTCACATTTTATGGTGGTGGTTGCTGAAACACAGAGAAGGGGCTGTGCAAGGTCACTCTGGCAGAGTTTGGAAGAGAAACCAGACATCTCATTCCCTAGGCCAGTGTTCTGCTCCCTGTTTTTTATTGCTTTTTCTCCTCTTTTATTTTATTTTTTATTTTTTTAATTTAAACATAGATAGATCACCATAGCAAACTTACAAAAAGGCCTTGTGTGACACACAGATAACTCAGGATTTAAGATAAGCTGCATCTCCCGAGCTTCACTGGCAACAGTAGAGTTTGTTGATTGCAATAAACCGTGTGGAAATAACATAAATGTTACCAGAAATATATAGAATACTTTATGGTAATGTTCTGGTATCTCTGAACTTGGGGGTAGAATTTCTATTGTGAATAAATTGTACACACAATACTGGATTTGAACTTTGCAGCTGATCAATTGTCTCATCCAAAAGCGAGCGGCTGCCAGCCCAAATGATCCCATTCTCCTCAGTGCAGCCTGGAGCCACTGCTGAAGGAAGGGCAGTGGAAAAGGCACAACAACCTGTCTTTGCTGCTTGGTCTTCATGAGGACTCACTTGTTAATCGTTCTTTTCTTTTTCAGTTTGCCTCTGGAACATCAAGTAGTGCCTCTGCAGAAAGAAAGGTAAGGGGAGAATGGGGGTTTGCCTCAATAAACCGCAGTAAAAATAATCTTTTTCTATAGAAAAAGTGTTTCATTTGGGGTTTCAGTCCCTCCAGAGTTTCCTCATAATTCCTATTTTCTGCAAGTAATGCCAGACTTCTTTAGACTGGAATTCTACCAGTTTGTTTGACCAAAGTTGGTTCTGTGATGTCCTTTTCCACGCTCTGGGATTTCTGTGGTGCAAAGCCTCTAAGGCCGTGCCTGTTCACCTTCCCACTGTTTCACAAATGCCTGTGCCTGAACGCAGTTCCAAGAGAAGAAGCCTCACCATGAGCCACGTCTGTGTTTGAGCAGATTTGGGCTCTGCTCCAGAGTCGTGTTCGTCTCCCACAGGCTCGTGACTGATCTGAGGGAGAGGAGGAAAGAAAATTGTTAAATCTTAATCCAGCTGTGAGACAAACTTGGCAAATAAAATTACTAAAACTGTCTAAGAGACAATGAACTCCGCTCAAAATATTTTTGGATCTTCTCTCAGCGTAATGCAACTAGAACTGACTCCAGTGGAGCCCATGGCATCTCATCAGATTCCTTTTGTTGTCAGAAATCTCTTTAGTTCAGTGTTATGTTGAAAATAAGATATAGATTTGGCTTTTTTAGTGAGACCAGTTCTTAAAACTGTAAAGAGTTAATCCTCATATGCAGAATTTTTAATGAGAATCAGGCCAAGGTTCAGGTCCATGAAAATATCAGAGGGGGCCAATGCTGAAGTTTGTATCTCATAAAACTCAGAAAATCCATATATTATAACCATAAATAAAATTGGTATCTCCTCCTTTGACAGCTGAATATCACCATAATAAATCAAAGTCTCTGATTTGGCACAATCAGGGAATGATTGTGATGAAAAATATCAGAGAACTCACACGGGGGCTGTAGCAAGCACCATCCACTCCAGCAACACTACCAAGTGATGCAATTTGTGACACTGAGATTAAAGGATGTCTGTGAGAACAACAAACTGGGGTCAATCCTGTAATTATCTTTTCGGAATTCCCCTGTGTTTATATCTTTGTCTGGTGATAACATGACTAGGAAGGAAGGTGGCTCTCAGCACATGGGCATCAGAGGAATTTTGAAACCATTAAATGCCTACTGATCTTTTCCATCCTGCAGACTGGAGCAGAATGGAGCTCAGGATGGGTTTGGTGGTCTGAGCTGCCAAATGACACCACAAACCTTGGATCTCTTTCAAAATAAACCTGGTTTCTAATCCTGCTGCTCTCAGTCATCTTTGGCTGTGCCTTATCCCACAAATAGATCAAGTCAAAGCCAGGTGCTTAGTTGCAAAGTAAGGTCCTTTACAATGTGAGTGCCAAAGAATGAAAGTTTTTCTCAGGCTGCATCCCCATCATCTCTTTGTCCTTGCGATACCTGAGGTTGCTCAGCGAGTGGAAGAGCAAGGCACCATAAACTGAGAAGGGAATGTCAGCTGTCACTGCGAATATCTTGGATTTGCTTCTTTGCTTGCGTGTACTGGGAATAGAGAATCATATTTCAGTTTTATTGGCAGCTGGTTTATTTTGTATTTACAGTGACCTAGATTGCCAGTTTACAATCTCCCTGCAAAGCAACTGAAACCCTGCTCTCTCCCAGAAGAAGACTTTGTGAATCAGCTGGCAGGGACAAACTGTACAGCACCATAAGTACTTGCCTCTTCTAATGCTTCCAGTTCCTACAGAACCAGGGAACACAATATTGCTATAATGTCCCTAAATTTAGGATTAACAAAAAAAAAAAAAAA